>BSBK01006498.1:5000-287500 GCA_027943335.1 Chamaecyparis obtusa
GAATCTTCCACTATCCCCATAAACAATAATATCAACTCAATATTTTGCTCCGTGATCATCACTGAATCTATTCACCAGTAGACAACTTACCCTGTCGGGTCTTGCAAAACCGTTTTCAAGCTTAATACACTCGGGAATTAACACTCAATACTTTTAAATCTATTTCTATGTCAAATAGAACCGTTTCCACCATCATTCGGGATTCTGCACTAACACGAGTCTTTGTTTGTTTCTCACTACGAAGACCGAACTGTACATAAATGTCTATACGAGAATGACATGGAATATTATTCAGCTGTTTGTACACCAATCTTTCTGCAAGTAAAACGCTCGCGGGCTCCTTCTAGCATGTCTAGCGAAACTGCAAGTAACCAAGAGATGAAGTTTCGTATTTTTTTCTAATTTTTAATTTCTAATTTTTTCCATCTGCTTGTTGTTCTATTGCCTACTTCACCTCCTTTTCCTATGTCTCACTTGGAAACTCTTTTTTTTTCACACCCCTATGGGATTTCCCAATGTTCTTTTCTTCTTTTCTCAAGGCAATCATCATTTTCCTTCTTCATATCTTGGCCAATAACTCTATAGGCCAATTCAGTTTCTTTTTCATGTGTCAACCACTTCTTTGTCTTATTGCTTCCAATCATTACTTCAACAAGAACTTACATTTTTCAAGACCTCTACATAATTTCAAGAAATCTCTATCCAAATTTGAATCTTTCTTTGTCATATTTTCTTTCATTTTGTCTTTCTTTTTGAAACCTCCTTTCTTACCTTGATGTTGCATCTCTATCTCTTTTATTTATTCTTGATACCTCACCTAGGGATTTCTTCCTGATCTTCTTTGCCCAATATTTTTATACCAAAGTTCCCCCTAATCTATCAATCTTCTACACACAAGTCTTTTCAAGAAAACACACACACACACACACACACACACACACACACACACACACACACTTATTGCTTCTATCCATTGCTTCAACAAGAACTTGCATTTTTCAAGACCTCTCCATAACTCCCAGAAATCTCTATCCAAATCTGAATCTTTCTTTGTCATATTTTCTTTCATCTTGTCTTTCTTTTTGAAACCTCCCTTCTTACCTTGATGTTGCTTTCTATCTCTTTCCTTTATTCTTGATACCTCACCTAGGGCTTTCTTCCTGATCTTCTTTGCCCAATCTTTTGATACCAAGGTTCCCCCTAATCTATCAAACTTCTACACACAAGTCTTTTCAAGAAAACATCAATATTCACACACGCACGTGCACCAACAATAAGATAATAAGAAACAAAAACATTATCAACACGATAATTTAACTTTGAATAATAATAATATTTGTACTTATCTCATAGATCCTTTTAAACACATTCATGATCTTAACATTTGAAACTATTTAAGCACATAACAACTCACTTCTACAAGTTCGTTTACCATCGATATGAAGCTAAACTTAAATATCCTTGTAATATTCCATCACAAATGAATATATATTATTACTAACCATAGAGCATGAGTTTAAGAAATGGCTATCCAACTACTAGGATGCACCAACACATCTGTTATGATGTATAAGGGGCACAAATGCCTAATGCATCCTAGAAGTTGTGTAGCAATTTCCTTATTATTGTCACCTATATATCTAATAGAAACTAGTTTGCGCTCGTTTAGAAATAGAATAAACAATTTAGAATAATTATACGCAAATTGAAAATTATTATGGTGAAATGATACATGTTTTACAATTTTAGGATAAGAAAGGAAAGGTCTTTTTATAGCCCACAATAGTAATCATTTGTTTTTGGGTCAAGATAAAATGACACTAATATCGAACTACCCCACACTTCTTGCAGGAGGCAGCTACTGTGCTACAAACAAGATATGTATACCCTACTCCCTTGGGAGTTTTGAACTTGTGACCTCTCTTTCAATAGAACAAATTCTCCACTATTAGACTAATTCAGACTATACATTAGACTATAAAACCTATAATACAAATTCTCCACTATTAGACTAATTCAGACTATACATTAAAGTATAAGACCTATAATACAAACAAGCACTGCAGTGATTACATCTTCTTTATGCATTTACTTGAAGGGAAGAAAAGTTGAAGAATTAAAGAGAGTAATCTTTAGAAGTTTAATCTGCAAGTATGGAAATAGCATTTTCCCTACTAACTATGCATTTTAGTTTTGTGGCCAGGCATTCAAATTTTAATTTGGAGGATGATTTTTGTGGAGATAATTGACGGCGTTGTGAGCAATGCAGAAGGCGAAAGACTGAATGGTGATTATGGGGTTGACCCCCAATGCGGTGGGAAGCACACTCCCATCTGCAACATAAAGTCCCTCCACCTCCCAACTCTCCCCATTCTCATCCACTGCACTCTCCGCCGTATTCACTCCCATTCTGCAACTCCCCATCTGATGTGCACAATACAATGGCGCCCCGCCTTTCTTCCCTACTCTACTCACATACTCCTCAAAATCCTTATCATGGATCCACCCGAATGCAGACCCAATCTTAAAGCTCTCCGGATCCTGATGGTGGGAGCCGATCTCAACGGCCCCTGCAGCCGCCAGCACACGAAGCCCCTTCTCCACGCCTTCCCTGGCCCGTTCTTCATCATCAGATCGAAGCTTGTACTCAATTCTCAGGCTGCCGTCTGCCTTGCCCGCAACCGTTCCGCTGCCCATGTCGCGAAGCAGAACGATGACATTACACGTCCGGGAGAAATTGAGCATGGTTTTCTTGAAATGGGCCCCTGACCCCCACGGCATACCGCTGGCAAAGAAGCCAGGGTGCAGAATTGGGGTTTGTAAGACCGCTCCGTAGCCCGTGGTGTCCCACCCGGCGGGCTCCCTCGAGAAGGCTGTCATAATTCCGCCTTCGTAACATGGGCACCGGCTACCCAGCCGACAGAATCCTCCAGGCTCCTCCTCCCATCCACGCATCCATACATCCATCCATGGCACTCTGCCCGGAGATTCCGTACAGACGTCGGGTCCCATCCCAATGACTGAGTTGCAGCCTCTGAATTCTGACAGCTGCCGTCAGCTCCAACTTGCCTGGAGATAAAATGTGACGTGCAAACGGATTTACTCACATGTTCTGGAGCGGATCAAAGGATTTTCACTTTATGTAAACCATTCACTCAGTTAAAAAAATAAGAAGAAATAACAACATGGGTTGAGCCCAAAATTTGAACTGTTTTATTTAGTTTTTTTGAATAATACAAAATTACAAAAATTGTGATTTTATGTTACTTTGTATATATTTGTGGTAGATTTATAAAAATAACTTTAAAAGAGATATGAGAATTAATAATAAAGTTTTTATATTTAATAAGAGATATTAGAATTTATAATAGATATTATATAAAAACTTTAGTATTAAAGAATTATTTTAATTTAAGGTTTGGATTTAATTTGGCTAAGTGTTAGGGTTAGATTTGATTTAAATTCATGATTTGAATTTGGTTGGGTCTTAAGATTAGAGTTTAATTTGATTGAATGTTCAATTAGGTCTAAGGTTACGATTTAATTTATTTTAATGTTACTTTTAGTGTATAGTTTTATTTAGGTTAAGGGTTTATTTTAGTTAAATTTCTAAACTATAAAATTGTAACCATAGCATCATATCTATTATCAACGTCAAAATATTAAAATATTAAATTGAGTTCAAGTTACTTAATATTTGTATGTTAAACAAATGTAAAGCTTCATTGTTTGAATACGAGTTGCTTTGATTTTTTTTTTTTAAACTTAGGTTTATGCTCAAATGTTGAAGAATATCAACAATTACACTTAAGAGATTATAATAGAAAAAACATAGAAAGAAAATGATCCCCGTCAAATTAGATTACATAAAAATTAAACAAAGCTAAAATTAAGGTTTCACCTAAAAATCAGTCTTAAAAATTTCAATGTTTTCCCTTAAAGATTTATTTTTTCATCTTTAATTGTCATATAGCTAAGTATTGTATTGTTATTAGAAGACATATCTAAAATAAAAAAAAATCTCAAAATCATAGTTTCTTTCCTAATGCGCTATTATTGTCTAATCATATAGCCAAGCCTTGCATTGTAATGTAGTCATTTTTTCCAAAATCAAGAAATCTTAAAAACATAGTCTCCTTCCTAAGTCATTACTATAGTCAGTTCATTATAGTCCACCTTCCATTATCTTTTATTTTTCCATCTTTAATTGTCATATAGCTAAGTATTGTATTGTGATTAGAAGACATCTAAAATAAAAAAAAATCTCAAAATCATAGGTTCTTTCCTAATGCGCTATTATTCTCTAATCATATAGACAAGCCTTGCATTGTAATGTAGTCATTTTTCTAAAATCAAGAAATCCTAAAAACATAGTCTCCTTCCTAAGTCATTGCTATAGTCAGCTCATTATAGTCCACCTTGCATTATCTTGTATTTTTCCATCTTTAATTGTCATATAGCTAAACTTATTGTATTGTTATTACAAGACATATCTAAAATAAAAAAAATCTCAAAATCATAGGTTCTTTCCTAATGCGCTATTATTGTCTAATCATATAGCCAAGCCTTGCATTGTAATGTAGTCATTTTTCCAAAATCATTAAATCCTAAAAATATAGTGTCCTTCCTAAGTCATTACTATAGTCAGCTCATTATAGTCCACCTTGCATTATCTTTTATTTTTCCATCTTTAATTGTCATATAGCTAAGTATTGTATTGTGATTAGAAGACATCTAAAATAAAAAAAATCTCAAAATCATAGGTTCTTTCCTAATGTGCTATTATTGTCTAATCATATAGACAAGCCTTGCGTTGTAATGTAGTCATTTTTCTAAAATCAAGAAATCCTAAAAACATAGTCTCCTTCCTAAGTCATTACTATAGTCAGCTCATTATAGTCCACCTTGCATTATCTTATATTTTTCCATCTTTAATTGTCATACATCTAAACTTATTGTATTGTTATTACAAGACATATCTAAAATAAAAAAAATCTCAAAATCATAGGTTCTTTCCTAATGCGCTATTATTGTCTAATCATATAGCCAAGCCTTGCATTGTAATGGAGTCATTTTTCCAAAATCAAGAAATCCTAAAAACATAGTGTCCTTCCTAAGTCATTACTATAGTCAGCTCATTATAGTCCACCTTGCATTATCTTTTATTTTTCCATCTTTTATTGTCATATATCTAAAATCAAAAAATTCTCAAAATCATAGTTTCTTTCCTAATGCACTATTATTGTCTAATCATATAGCTAAGCCTTGCATTGTAATGTAGTCATTTTTTCCAAAATCAAGAAATCCTAAAAACATAGTCTCCTTCCTACGTTATTACTATAGTCAACTCATTAAAGTCTACCTTGCATTATCTTTTATCAAATCACACACAAAAAATACATGGAACAAAATATCTTACATCCACTTGTAATAATGTATCAAAAAATATTTGAACCTTTGTATTTGGCCTTTTATATTGTTGAGTATTTAATTGTATTTCTATAATTTTTATATTGTTAAATTAGTTTTTATTTACTTTATTTCTATGATTTTTATAATATGCCCTAGAATTATATTCTAATTTTATTTTTTAAGTCAAAAGAAAGTGTGAACACCTTGTAAGAGAATTATACTATGGAGTGATTAGAAGAAATAATATATTTATTCCTACATATTTGAGTGAGATAGGGGGTCACTAATTGTTTTAATATTGCTTAGGATGGGTAAAAAGAATAAATGGAAATCACTCATCGAACTAGGCGTACAAGATATTCCAAACCAAGGAAATTATTTCTCAAGTGATAATCTTGCATGGACACCTATTGGAGATGGTGGTGAAATGGACTTATGTGCTACAATCCCTTTTGAAAGGATCCCTCACTTTATCAAGGGGAAGGTTTGTTGGATAGTACAAAGACATACTTTATACGCAAGAAGCATAAAGAGTCTAACTCAGACAAATAAACTAATGAATGAAGAAATTAGTAGCCTCCATTTTACAGCTAAGAAATATTTTATATAAATTTATTCAATAATCAAATACAATACAACATGGTCCCATGCATAAACTGATTAATTTTCTATGCATATTAATTTATTTTATGATGCATACAATTTGAAGGGAATGTAAGAGATAATTTAAAAATTAAAAATTAATAGAGAATGTTCCTATACCACTTGAGAAGAATGTTCTATCACTGAAACTAGCTATAATGAATAATAAGTTATAATAACTAAGAAAAAAACTTAGGACTACAATTCAATAGAAAATAACAAAAATGTAGTGACAACCTAAGACTATTCCATTATGGACTATTATGTCAAGTACACAGCCTTTATTAGTGCCAACATAATAGAGCCCTAACATGAAATGGTTATCAATGAGATTCTTGTTATAAGAGTGATAAATGATAACAAGAAAGATGACCCACCTAGAGCTACATGTTTTATTGTTTACATAAATGATGCAAGTTTTTAAAAGATTCTTAATTAGTTCAAATATTAAGTAGTTAAAAGTATTAGATTTTTATTTTAATGATTCAAGTTTAGATTTTTAAGATTAGAATGCCACATAGTATCATAGCATCATATATATTATCAACATCAAAATATTAAAATACTAATTTGTGTTCAAGTTATTTAATATTTGTATGTTAAATAAATGTAAAATTTTAATGTTTGAATAAGAGTTGCTGTGATTTTAAAAAAACTTAGGTTTATGCTCAAATGTTGAAGAATATCAACAATTACACTTAAGAGGCTATAATAGAAAAAACATAGAAAGAAAATGATCCCCGTCAAATTAGATTACATAAAAATTAAACAAAGCTAAAATTAAGGATTCACCTAAAATTTAGTCTTAAAATTTTCAAAATTTTCCCTTAAATATTATTTTTTCCACCTTTAATTGTCATATGTACTTAAGTATTGTATTGTTATTAGAAGACATCTAAAATCAAAAAAATCTCTAAATCATAGCTTCTTTCCTAAGGCGCTACTATTGTCTAATCATATAGCCAAGCCTTGCATTGTAATTTAGTCATTTTTCCAAAATAAAAAATCCTAAAAACATAGTCTTATTCCTATTTCATTACTATAGTCAGCTCGTTATAGTCCACCTTGCATTATCTTTTATCAAATCACACACAAAAAAAAAACATGGAACAAAATATCTTACATCCACTTGTAATAATGTATCAAAAAAGCTTTGAACCTTTGTATCTTTCATTTTATATTGTCAAGTATTTAATGACGTTTCTATAATTTTTATATTGTTAAATTGGTTTTTATTTACTTTATTTCTATGATTTTTGCAACATGCCCTGGAATTATATTCTAATATTATTTTTGAAGTAAAAAAAAAGTGTGAACACCTTGTAAAGAGAATTATAGTATGGAGTGATTAAAAAAATTAATATATTTATTCCTTCATATTTGAATAGGATAGAGGGTCACTAATTGTTTTAATATTGCTTAGAATGGGTAAAAAGAATAAATGGGAATCACTCATCGAACTAGGCGTACAAGATATTCCAAACCAAGGAAATTATTTTTCAAGTGATAATCTTGCATGGACACCTATTGGAGAAGGTGGTGAAATGGACTTGTGCTACAATCCCTTTGGAAAGGCTCCCTCACTTTATCAAAGGGGAAGTCTTTTTGGATAGTACAGAGACATATTTTGTATGCAAGAAGCATAGAGAGTCCAACTCAAACAACCCTACTAGCCACACTACAAAGATATACTCAAGGTTTGCCTATATTTAATACAATAATTAAACATGTCATATTTTATAATTTATTTTTATCATGTCAATTAATACATTTTTTTCTCACATATAAACAGTTATTGGTGTGCTTTTGGCCCCGAGGACAATAGAAAAAAACCTCAAAACATGGAAAGGCTATGAAGATTTACCCAAAAAAGGGGTTGTCAAGCTCATTTTCTAGTTCGGGTTATGTATGGTAGACCCGATGTTGCTATAATTACATATAATGAGTATACCCATTATGATGCTAATGGAGAATTTTGTCATGGAAAGGATGACATTGCTGGTGATCCAAGGAGCAATTTTGCACCAAGGTTATTGAATGAATGCAAATCTTATATTGAGTCTTTATTACTAATGGGTGTCAGAATTGACACAATATGTGAACAACACTACTTAGATCATGGTCTAACTAAGTTGATGAATAGAAGGGACACATGTTTATTGAGAAAAAATGTATTGAATGCATGGAAAAGAGTGTGATCCCTTCGATCTCAGAAAAATGAAGATGATGCAAAAAGTGTAATCTTGTGGCATGTAGAGGAGAAAGAAAATTTTTTCTTCTATAAGAGGCCAAACACCATGGAAGATGTTCCATTTGTTGTAGGCATCCAAACAGAGTGGATGCAAGAAATGATGGTGAAACATTCACATAACTCACTCATTGCAATGGATTCCACATTCTCTACGAATAAATATGGTGTAAGTAAAACATTTCTACCCATATCTATGGATCGTAAATTTATCATTGATACTTTTAATCTATATGCTTCTTCATAAATATATTATATTTATTGATATGGTTTATTCACTGCAATATGAGTTATATACCTTGCTTGTCTTCGACAAGCAAGAGGCTGGTGTTCCTATTGCGTGGGCAATATCCTCAAGAAATAAAGTTGAGGATATAAATGAATGGTTAAGTGAAGTTTACAAAAGAGGAAAAGAGTCCAAAGAAGACTGGCATGTTAATGCATTCATGACAGATGATGCTAGTGTTGAGATTGAGGCAATCAGGTTTTTTTGCTTAATATTTAGTTTATAGAAGTATATTTTGTATTTTATTTGAATGCTAAAAAATGTTTTTTATTCCAATACTACTTATGAAGTTTTATAATGTAACTTGTAGATTATCCTTTGATTGTCAAATACTTTTATGTATTTGGCATGTGCGTAAGGCATGGTTGAAGAATGTGTATAGGTAAGTCACTTTTTATGTAGACTGCATCAAATATTACATGTTTGAACATCATATCTTGATATTATGCTTTATAATTTAGGCATGTGAGAAATAAGGACACTGCAACAAAAATGTTCAATAGATTGGGCCAGATTATGTATGCAATGAGTGATGAGGAAGACATTACTACTCACCTAATAACAAATTTCATGGAGGAATTCAAAGAGGAGAAGGCATTTATTGATTATTTTCAGAAAACCTGATGTCCTAATGGGAGTCGTATTAGTAAGATCATGTGATTATTCATTACAATTTAAATGCATTTACATCATGTTAGCTATTTTTGTGTGACATCATTATATTCGTTTGTGTAGCAATGTGGGCCAAGAATTTCTGAAACTTCTCTCATTCAAATCAAGAGACCAATGCTTCAATACAATCATACCATTGCCACATCAAGAGTCACTATTTAAGTGATCTTTCTAAGAAATGTACAAGGAGAATGGATTGGCTTATCCACATACTTCTTCATAGGGTAAAGCCATTCTATAAAAATAAAAGGATTTTGCAGTTATCTGGGTTTCTAACAAACTTCAAAAAAGAACGATATTATATAACTGCACTAGAAAGATAAAAAACAATACCAGATATAGATTGTTGTCCATATGATCACCTCCACAATGTGTATGGGATAAGAAGCCAAACAATTACAAAATGGTATCTTGTCAAAAAAATTGGACCTGGTTTGCATGTGTGTGATTGTCAGTGGGAAAAAAAAGGAAACACATGTAAACATGTATTGAAGATTTTAGATCTTCTAAAGAGAAACAAAACAAATGAGCAAGATCAAGTTGTAGGTAAGTTTTATTTGAGATATAAGTTTAGTTTTCAAAATTTAAATGATTATTATCTTTAGTCTCAAAAGTAACTAATTTAATTATATTAAGTTACAAAAGGTGTTACTCTATTGCCTGATGGTGACCACAATGACAGAGGGGGTCTTAGTCATGAAAACATCACCACTGGTAATGGCTATGTTGTCTTTACAATTAAATATTAAATTTTTATGCTTCTCAAAATTCATTATTTCTTATTTCAAATTAGATAGTTGTGTTCAATTTGAAGACCAAGATGTTCTTGGACTTACCATCGTTGAAGACCAAAAAACATGTAAATTTCTATATCACCATTTTAAAATGAAATGTTTATTATTTTAATTTTTTTTAACTTACTCATATTTATTTCTAATCCAGATGACATCTCTGATGCTTCAAATGAAGACTTTCAAAATTCCATTGATTATTTGAGTTCATTGCTCCAAAATTTACCAACTAGAGCGAGTGAAAAAAATATCTTAGTGAATGTGTTAGGAGATTTAGAAAAGATATTGAGACACCTCTCACTTCCTCTTCCAAATTTCAAGTAATACCTGGCTCAGAGAACATTCCTCTCAGACGAATATCACCATGGTTCAGTCCAAGCAAAATACACAAACGTCATTCTACTCATCAAAGGCGTAATACCATTTCAGAAAACTTAAGTGAAAGAGTTGAGCATGAAACTTTTCAATTTCCCTCTACAGGATGTAGAAAGAAAAAGAAAAAGAAGGGCATTAATCGCTCAAGCATAGCAATACAAAAAGAAAGTCTTATTATCATGCAACAAAAAAGTGAGTATGTTTATTCAAAAATATTTTAGTAATTTATAGAAGTATGACTTGTTATTATTTAATAGATTAACCATATGTTGTTATAGGTTTGGATGATCAAGAAAGTACTCCACGATGTCAATTACCTTTTTCTTTTGATCTAAACCAAATAATAACAGATGAAATACACCTCATAGATGGTATCTTTTAACTATTAATTTTTTTCATAATTTTTATAAAAAATTACTTAATTATGTCTCTAACAAATTTATGATACTTATTCAAACAAACTAGATACAATTTGTGGAGATCAAGCATTAGTGCTCAATGTTGCCCCTACACAAATATTTCAACAAACCATTTTAGGTAATGAAAATTTTAAATATTTATATATTATCTACATAATGTGTTTTTACACTTGAACATATTATCTAAGTTGATCAAAGTTAAATGTGCATGTTATTGCAGTTTTAAATGATCAAAAAAGAAATGAAGGACATATGTTACCCTTTTGTATGGATCTTAACCAAACATCAACAATAATGGATGGAATGCAAATTGGATATGGTAAGAAAATAAGAAAACAAATTTTATTGTGAACCTTTAATTTGCATTTGGTTCATCTAAGTTAACGTCTCAAATTTATGTGTTATTATAGATTTAAATGATAATGAAGAACATGTGTTTCCCTGTTCTGTTAATATCAACCATACACTAATGGATGATGCAATGCAAACTGGAGATGGTAAGAAAATTATAAAGTGCAGTTCAATCAATTTTGAGTATTTAATTTGTATATTGGTTTTATCTAAGTTAATTTGACAAATGTGCATGTTATTGCAGCCTTAATTGATCACCAAAATAGTCGGCGACTATATTTTGATCTTAATCAAGAAACATCAACAACAATGAATGTAATGCAAACTAGAGATGGTAAGAACGTTATAATATGAAATTTAATCAATTTTGAGTCTTTCTTTTGTAAATTAATTTTATAACTAGCTCATTATGTTTGCAGGTGTAGGTGATACTATGATGGGGGGTCATGGTCAATAGCTTTTTAGATAATCATTATACTATATTATTGTAATGGGTTATCTATTGAGTGCTTTAACTCTATTTAGAAATTGGCTCTCAGATGTAGTAGCTTGTAGATGACAATATATGTATATTATATTTTTGAGTTAGACAGTATTGGATGTGTGCAAAATTGGCTAATTTTATTATGATATTTTAATCCTTTTATGAGATAATCAAGTAATTTCCTTTGGGTCACGTAATTTTTACAGGATGGTTGAATTTATTTTTAACATTTCACATGTCATGTGTTGTGTAAAGAATTAATGAGTTGTATGATAATAAAGTAGAGGTTAGGTCAACATATGCTAGCCTCCATTCATTAGTATAACATAAATGTTAATTGAAATTAACATGTTTAACCTAGCAAAAAAATTGCATCCATAACTCATTACAACATAATCATAAACACATGATAACCAATTTTAGCTGGATAAAATTCAAAGAGTATCAACTACCTTAGCATATTTAAAATTTCATTTCACAAATACATAATTAATTTGTATACTCTACTTCAAATTATTCAAATCTTTTATTATTTTTAATACTCCAAAAATCTACAATTACATTAATAAGAAAGAAACATCTAAATATATTGATTTCAAATTAGGTATTAAAACAATCATAAATTAATTAATTAATTTTTTTTTAACTATACTTATTTTTTTGTGAACCATAGCTGATAAAATGTGTCAACAAGTTTGACTCAATATAATAGATTATAGAGATATAATGTAATTAATAATTTAACTTTTTAAAAGAAATATTTCTTACTTATCAATAAAATAATTTTTTCATTTATCATACATTTAAATGTCACACACAAATCAAATCAAATATTTTTAATTTTTATTGAGAACATTTTTAAATTCACATGTCAATGTAATAACCAAATAATAATAACCAGTGTCATTAAAAAATATAATCGGCAGACCAAATAATGTTAAGTCAACAAAACTCAAACAAAAATATCATTATAAAAATAGTAAAAATAAAAAGAAGTAATTTTTTGAAAAAAGTAAAAATAAAAATTATAAGATAATTTTTTTTATAGAAATCTTCAATATTGAAAATGAGATTATATATATTTTTAAATTTATTTTAACTTAATTTTAACAAAAAATTTAAATTAAAAAAATAAAAGTTAAAAGATTTAATTTTCTTAATAGAAAAATATCAATTTAATTTATTTTTTTAAAATTAAATTTGAAAAATTAACTCTCAAATTCATTGGAATATCGTGATTAAAAAAATAACTCACACAAATTTTTTATATAATATCTATTATAAATTCTAATATCTCTTATTAAATATAAAAACTTTATTATTAATTCTAATATCTCTTTTAAAGTTATTTTTATTAATCTACCACAAATATATACAAAGTAACATAAAATCACAATTTTTGTAATTTTGTATTATTCAAAAAAACTAAATAAAACAGTTCAAATTTTGGGCTCAACCCATGTTGTTTTTTCTTCTTATTTTTTTAACTGAATAAATGGTTTACATAAAGTGAAATCCGTTGATCAGCGCCAGAACATGTGAGTAAATCCGTTTGCACGTCACGTTTTATCTCCGGGCAAGTTGGAGCTGACGGCAGCTGTCAGAATTCGGAGGCTGCAACTCAGTCATTGGGATGGGACCCGATGTCTGTACGGAATCTCCGGGCAGAGTGCCATGGATGGATGTATGGATGCGTGGATGGGGGAGGAGCCTGGGGGATTCTGTCGGCTGGGTAGCCGGTGCCGTACCCTAATGCCTTACAGCCTCTCCGCAGCACAGCATTCTGGAAGCTTTCCACTTCGCATCCCTCCTGCACGCCAAGCCGCTCGCAGACTCGATCTAGGCCTCTTTTGGTATCTAGGGCTCCCGAACATTCCAAACCCTAGGGTTTGAGACCACTCGCGGAGCACATGGTCGGGAGTTCGAAACGAGGCGGACCAGTTCACTGCGGAGCCGCCGCCTACTGTATATCCAGCCATGATGAGCATGTTCTGGTCCTCTGTCGTTATAAATCCTTGTCCCTCGTACAATTCTCTCATCGACGCCCCTTCCATGAGCTCCAAATCATGGCGGGCTTTGTAACCCCCTTTCTCCAAGACGATGACTTTAAAGCCTGATTTTGCAAGCACCGCGGCTGCGACCCCGCCGCCGCAGCCCGAGCCAATTATGACTGCGTCGCATTCTATGGCGTGGTCTTTCGGGGAGTACTGCACATTTGCAACAGCGGCGATGTCGGAAGGACGTGTTAATTTGCATCCATGCCTTTTCAGAGCCGAGTCTAATTCATCTCCGATTATGGCCGATGTGTCGATTACTGAGCTCTCCAGTGGTTTGGGGGAAAGTTGTGCTGTCATGGCCACTGGATCGGGTCCGCAGTATTTAATGGCTTTCCAGAAGGGGTTGTGCCCCTTTTCATCCACCTACAGACGAAATCTGTCAGAGCTTTGAAGAAAAAATAGAATACTTACAAAGCAATCTTAAAAACTATATCAAAGCTTAATTTCACTGCTCAGGTGGTAAATGTTGAAGCTTGGAAGAAACTAGGTACCCACAAATATTAAACAGGATTCTTCCCTCGAACTGCATTTTTAAACATTTCATTTCCCAACTTTCAATTTTAGAAATGGTTGAATGTTTTTACCAACTGTTATTTTTCCAAATTGAAGAACATTCGACCATTTTTAAACCGAGTCTTGTGCTATATGTTTCAATGGTGATGCGGAATGGGACGTGTTTTCTTTAACACAGAGCGACTGGTTCACAGCGCCAGAAAAGAAAGATCAAGTGTTCAAAATTGGAAATAATAAGAAAGCAAAGTTTGTTTTATTTATTGAAGAAGAGCTTTAAGCATACGGTAAAATACAACAGTTGACATTGCTGTAACAGCAGTAACAGACGAAAAAAGTTTGAACAGTTGACATTGCTGTAACAGCAGTAGCAGACGAAAAAAGTTTGAACAGCCGACATTGCTGTAACAGCAGTCAGCTCACAGAATAATACAGTTGCGATAAATGCACTTTGCTATCGCAACTGACTTTGGCAGCACGTACCGAATTTTTTAATGCAGCTTTACTACTAAATGACAACTGATATTTGGAGAGTTTAGAAAAACATTGGAAACCTTTAAGAATGGACCAAAAAGTGTGTATTAAAGAGACTTCCAATCATAAAAACTTACATTAATGTAAAGTACCAAAGTATTCACAAATTATGTATTTTTAAAAAAATACCTTTTTCTTAATAAATATAATAATAGACCTTTTTCTATAGAAATATTTTCATCTATTGATACAACTAAATTATACATATATAACATAAAGATGGAAAAGAGATAATCCATGGGCAATCAAGATTATGACAACTATCATAAGAGTATTTCGAAGGTTTTCAACTATCTTTATATACGAATCATGTAAATGAGTTAATTTTTGTTGATAAGGATTGTTATTATTATTTTTACTTGAAAATGTAAGAAAAAAATTTAGTACAAGGAAAAGATAATCAGTAAATTGTTAGAAGACAGTTAGGAGATTCTCAAAACAGATCATAATTAGGAGAAGAGCAATAGTGACCGAATGCATTCCAATAACCACAGACTCTATGTGCACTTGACCCCCCAATTACTAATTTTAAAGGAGCCCCCAAAATGATAACACGTGTACAAATAGTTGATCATTTTTTAGCTTTTTTAGTTCATGATTGGCCCATTTATGCACCACTATTGGGACTTTTGTGCACGACTACTGAGACATGTCCACAAGTACTGGCAATTTTGGGCAGATGGTTATTGCGACACTTTGAAATGGCCACTTTTTGACCATTCAACACTCGATGATTTCTATAGGGAGTTTTGTTAATACTTAGAAGCCAAGAAATATTTTTTAAGGTGTCAACTCGCATACAAAGACAACAAAAAAATTATTGAAATCTAACATATAGTTTAGGCTCTATAGGTGCACGAAGTTAGGATATGCGGGTACTGGCATTTTTTACTTATTACATAGAATAAGAATTGTTACTTTACAAGTCATTTCGTGATATAAGAAAAGACATTAGATTCCAAATGATGATGCAATAAATTGAATGGTTATGCTGGAACTTCTATTTGTGGATAGTCCCAAACTATTCATTCATTTGAATGTTTCAGGTTATCTACTCAAATTGATCACTAAAAATGAAGAAACAAAATCTTTCCTTGATAGATATAAGAATAGGCCCTTTTCATAGATATATATGTACTTATTGATGCAACTAAATTATAGATATATAACCTAGGTGGAAAAGAGATAACAAATGGGAGGTCAGCAATATGACAATCATCATGAGAGTATTTTGAAGTCTTGCAGCCATTCTTATACATGAATCACATATATTTTGTTGGTAAGATTTGAATTTTACTTTTTTAAAATTAAGATTGCAAAAGAAAATTGAAAACAATGAAAAAATAGGTAGTAGATTATTAGAAGACAGTAAGTAGATTGTTAAAATAGATCATAACTATTACATATAATAAAAATTGTTACTTTACAAACCATTTCATTATATAGAAAGAGATATTAAACTTAAGATAACAATGCAATAAATTTAAATTGAAATAATTCATTTTATTATAATCATTGGCATCTCAAATAAATGATTTCATTATAGAAGATGTTGAAAAGGAATATAATCAACTTATTCAATAAATTACAATAGAACATGAGTGGAAAACTACATCTAAATTACAATAGATGAAATTATGATAATGAATAAAATATATGTTTAAAAAAAGGTTATTAATAGAGAAACACCATAAACTAACAAATCAAAATGCTTAATATACAATTGAAAAAATAGAATTGATAAACATCATGAAAGATAATAGGTTTATCATGTGTTTAGCTGTTGATTCCACATAAGCTAAGTAATTTTAAGTCAGCACCCGCCTTAGAGTTGTTCACAAGGATATGCATAAGGCAAAAGATAAATGGGAATATGAAAATGCCAACAAAGAGAACAGGAAGAATTAAATTTGGAAGAAATGAACAGATAGCTTTAGCTGACGAAATACTGGTGAGGGTAGCGATATTGGTTTGGAATTTGAGATATAAAATTCTTCCTTTGTCCATTAACTGGCAATCAGATTCACAATTTTGTCATACAGAGTAGTACTGGGATGGGCCAGTGACAATGATTGGGGCTGAATTTTCCTCCATCTGCAGCCTATTTATCTCAACATAATACCTAAAGGTTCTTCTGCTACTAAAAACTTCTGTCTGAGTGACAATATTTTACAGGATTCGTAACAGTCCAATGGATTCAAATCTGCCTAGAGTAATAAACAAAACAAGTTCGTAAGAAAGAGAAACATTTGTGTGCATTCTCCACCTATTAATGCAACAGATCTACTGTAACTAAAAATACTGTATTCCCTCCTACTATCATGTTTATTGTTCAGTTGAGACTTTTAAACTTACTCTGGTGAAATGGTTCCGCATAAGGCCAATCTTGAAAGCTTTGAAAACAGTCCTGAAGAAGGAGAAGGAACTAGTAGACCAGTCAAGAAGCACTTTTTCTCGTTTCTCAACACCCAAATTCCCAAACCTTTGAACAAAAGGAAACTCTGTAGCCAAAGACTGCCTTCCTGCAAGCAAAAAAGTTCCCAGAGATGTAGACAACAACCACAGAATTTTCTTCAGGATCTTAAGGTCCTCAGCTTTGACCACATTCTTCATGGTTTCTGCAACCAGCCATAATGTTATAAAGTTCTCTTTCAGCACCTAATTTATATCAATTTTAAAGTACTTTTTGATAGAGATCTTGATTAAACCAAAAAAAAACCATTTTTGATAACATTTCCTCAATTTCAAGCTATAAATTGGGAATTAAATTCCATCTTGGGACACTAGGCATATCAACAGTAAAACCAGATTTTTTAGAAAGATCTTGATAAAAATCAATCGATTGTTTATGACACAGTAATTTCGAGCTCAGGATAAGGTTACCTCAAATGTGCTCCAGCCGTCTGGCAAAGAAGCCCTATAAAATTCCTCGACATCCATGCTGAATTCTGAGCTATCCAGTACAAGACCAGAAGCTTGTAAAGGCAAAGAGGGAAAGAAAGCATTACAGAGGGCTGTAAGGCTTGACATTTCGACTGTACTAAATCCAATGGGTGTCTTCAAAATTCCATCTTTTTTTCTCTCAACTACATTATTTTCTCCATTTCGAATCCCATTGTAGTTTCCCAGCTTTTGTTCTTCCATCTCGAAATTTGTTCACACTTCTCTTTCTGATGCTCTGGACTAAACTGATTTCTACTGAGAAAGCAGTAGCAATTTATAGAAACATTCTGAAATCAAGATTTCTTTAAATTTTTTTAATTAACTTATGCAGATTTGAACTTTTTCCACTTGGAGAAACTCTCATAATCATTGTCCGTGAATGAAACGTAATTTGTATTGTCGTTATTGTCTGACAGTCTTGTGAATCGCAGAAGACTACATGGGAATACCTGTTCAGTAGTTCGAGCGTAACATCGTGTATTTGGCTGTTAAAGGAGAAGTGAAAGTGAGAATACAGGCAACCACAAAAATGTTTTCAACGTTTGTAAGTTGTCTCGCATCAAGAATTTAAAACGTTTACGAATTGTTTAGAAACTGATGAAATATATTTTAAAACTTCCCAAAATAATTTTTTTGGAGAACCTGAGAGAATCCATGCAACGACGTCTGTATGTCGTCTTGTCCGCAAAGTTCGGAGTATCTCCCAATGCTTCGGAAAAGGTTTCTAAATGGAAATTATTGAGTGCTTACGATATTGGAACCATAAATGGCAATTTTTTTTTTGGAAAACTTGTCAAAAGAAATTTTAGAGTAAAAATGAATCTTATTTAAACTTGGCAAATATGTGATATATTAAGGTATTACAATTTAATTAGTTGTGTATGATTGATAAAGGTGATGTCAAGTTGTTTTTAGAAGTATAATAAATAATGGATGCTCTTAGGATTACGTATCAAGTGAATTTGGTGGAGTAGTTTATAGATATTTGAAAATGTATTTGTCTTTATCATTTGTTAATTGAGTACTCCCGATTTTACTTGTTTATTACTTAGGATTCTTTTATTCTCCATTCGTCATCGAGGAATCTTAACATCTAATAATTCAATTAATAAATCTTATGTAGTCTAATTAAATTTGTTAATATTATTCATATATTTAATATATTATTGTAAATTGTCTAAAGCGTTGAGCTTAATTGGTTAAAATGCTTTGTTCTTATTGTGGAGACCCATGTTCAAATTCTAAAGAGATGTCTAATATTGAATTCTCATTTGTGTGTCTTGGTCTTCCATTGTTGGCTTCTAGAATGTGGAAGTAGTTTCTAAAAAAAATGGATTTCTAAGTTTTGATTCTCGGTCTTTCATAGGTGGCTACTGATGTGGTTGCTTGAAAGTAGATAATATTAGTCTCATGGTTGTGTTTGCAAGAGCTTGTAGTGGTCTCGTATTGATGCTATGCAATTAGCAATATAGAAAAATATTTTCTAGTATTTATATATTTATTATCAATACTTATGTAGTTATTTATTCATTTATCCACACATTATCTAATAACATAGTAATTTAATATTAGTATCCACACCATATTGACTAATAATTCAATTAATTCTATCCCACCTAGTTGTCTACCAAGTCTAATTAATTCACTCATACTTACTTGCAATCTCATTCATCAATCTAATCCACTTCACTCATTCATGCAATTAATTAACTATTCCATGCAAGCAATCAAATCCATTTAATTCTCTCTTGCACTTACTCCTCCATGCAAGTATTTAACTTATCAATAAAAATTGAAATAATATGTGACCCTCTCATGCTTGCCACATCTCTTCACAATCTCCCAAATCATGATTTGAGTTTTTATATTGAATTATATTAGGCTTTATCTAATCCTCTGACAGATTTGTAAATCAAACCCATCTATCATCATTTCACACCTTGTTAAAACATTTCTTAAGGTCATTTCACACCTTGTTAAAATATTTCTTAAGGTTTAAGTGTATGGATGATTCATGTACAATCATATGAAGTGGATTGATTCTTATGACAAAAAAATATTTAAAACTAGGCATCATTCTTGCTTCATTTCCTAATACTACTGACCTCAGTGGTGGTGCGTTTGGTATCTAAAACTTTTCATGGTAAAAAGATAGTCTTAGCCAATTCTTGGTTGCATTATTATATTATTGCATCTTCCAACTGAGGTTTTTAATATAGATGTTCTATGTGGACTAATCAATGTATTACTTTGTTCCATTTATAAAAGGTTCCTTTTGCAACCTGTAATTCTTGAACTAAGAATAAGTATTGGCCAATAAAAAGCCTCAAAGGTTTATTCATGTTAAAATATCCTTGTTTCTAATGTTGTATTAGAACCATGACCAAAGTCTCACATCTTTTGATAATTATTCTCATTGTGTAGGTTACTACTTAACATATTTAACCAAGATTTTGTTAACTTGGTATTTACTTCTTTCTTTTTTTGTTAATCAACCATTATGATTTCATTTTAAATATTGTGACATGTTTCTTTTTTTTTTCTGTCATTGATGTAAATATTTAATCCTTGTTGAGGCAATTCAATCCAAATATACTACTCTTGTTTGTGTCATAAGATTGATTATGTCACATGTATCTCATTATAAAATTATGAGTAAGTCTTACCACTACGCTATCTGGGTAAGATCTAGGATCCTCCTCATTTCTATCATGTGAAGACTCTGTAGGATATGTTCCAGTCCCTTCTATCTCATTTGGTACACCAACCATATGATGGACCTCCTAAATAGACGTATCAATGGGAGGCTAAATTGCCTATCCAAGAGGACCTAAGAATGTGTGCTTGCACATAGTGCAAATATGTGGTCCACACATATATGTTGAGTCAAGGAGACTATATCAACACTACTAAATCCATCAATATTATCAAGGTCATGTGGTTGAGCGAGTGATGAGATCTAAGAAATCAAAAGGCCACTGCAAGAACGAATAGCCAATATACTCTATGAGGTTGCCTTTGCAATATCTAGAGGTTGGATTGGAGATTGGGGAGTAATACGAGGATGGGAAAAATACAAATTCATGTACTACTCAAAGTGTCCAAGGTTTATCCTAGAGAACACCTCTACCCATACCCTGCAAATGTCTCGTGTCACAGTCATTGTCATGCTTATCTAGGACAAACTTGAAACATATAGTTTTTAAAGGAAATACAAAGGGACATTGTAACACCCTACATTGTAATGCCCTACTAAGGAACCCAAGAGAACAACAACTAAACTAATGAGATAACTATGCCAAAAAAGTAAATTTAAAGTTCAACCACCTTTTCATCTAAACATTACAATCAATTTACATTCTAACATGCAAAATAGAAGATACAATAACACATAACATGAATATTCCATAGGGAGGGAGGAAGCAACATTAACACCTTTTTAGAAGACCATATTTAAAGAGAGTGTAAAATTAGAGTCTCTCAGTGTTTCGATAATAGGATTTAGGCATCGCTTGTGAGGTGCCGCTGAAAGTTTCTTCTAATAGTTTAAGCATTCTATTGAATTCTTGATAGAGTTTGACAAGTTTTATTGAAAGTCTGATCTTATTTCACAAAAAAATACTTCTCTATTAAGTAGGTTTTCTTTTCTTCCGCGCCTTTTAGATTTCAAATGAGCTAGCCCTGTAAATAGTTCTATCCATCAATTACTTGATGATCAAGTCATGGACTTGGTTGTGGCATTCTGTTGGTTCCATAATTTACTCATCTTTCGATAATTGGGCTATGTAACATGCATTTCTTATGTGTGACCTATCTTTAGGTCTTGTGGTAACATGGTATGAAGTCTTCATATGTATGACCTATTTTTAGGTCTAGTGCTAGCATGTTAAACTATAATTTTAATATCTTTTGTAATGTAGCTAACATGTTTTGTGGCTAAGCCAACATATGTATTTAACTTATCAGATGTGTATATAAATAAGGAAATCATTTTATATCTGAAGAAAGTGATGAGAGAGAGAGAGAGAGAGAGTAAATTGAAGGTGGTATAATATGAGTATGATCATGTGAATACTTGGGGCTGTAATGTGCAAGCATAAGCCATATGTGCGAAGAGTAATTGTGACATCAAGAAGTGCCTTATATACAAAAAATGTAGAGGATTGGATTGGATTGGAGTATACAAGAAAATAATCTATGATCAGATATTCTACTGGCCCTAATTAATGTGCTACTAGATGGAACTATTTCATGCATATACATATGTAATTTTATATTAGTTCACATTTTGTCTGTAAGACATCATTTATAATACATCTTTTGTATTAGGGTAGTTAGCCCAATTGACAGTTACCCAAATAGTAGTGAGCAAACTAGTAATGAGCCCCTTATAAAAATCACCTTAACAAGTGTTCATTTCATGAGAATTAGTTTCTCCATGGTTTTTCCCATCTTGGGTTTCCACGTTATATCTAGTGTTATGGTGTTTATTGTTCTTTATCTTTTAAGATTTTATTAGTCTTGATTATTCGAATGGTTTATGTGTATATTAGATCAACAAAATTTTAGAAAGTATTTTGGAATAACTGATTCACTCCTCCTCTCAGTTATTCAACCTGTTCAACATGTATCATTTTTTACCAGTTTTTCCACAAATGAGGTTGGCTTCTCAACCATGAAGAAAGAATCCAAACAAATAGTAGATGGAACCTGAGGTAGGG
This sequence comes from Chamaecyparis obtusa, assembly GCA_027943335.1. Taxonomy (NCBI): domain Eukaryota; kingdom Viridiplantae; phylum Streptophyta; class Pinopsida; order Cupressales; family Cupressaceae; genus Chamaecyparis; species Chamaecyparis obtusa. The sequence continues at coordinate 27,446 of BSBK01006498.1, forward strand.
ACTCAACAAAAGTAGGTTCCACCAAGGATGAGGAAGCAATAGGGGAAGGAGGAAAATTCTTTACTTGATTTGATCTAGAGGAGCAACTTGCCCTCCTTGGATTAGCCACATGGGGAGAAGGTACAAAGAATATGAATTTTGTAGAGAGGGAAGACAAGCTTAGAAAGGGCTAGTATTAATTTTTTTTTCTCTAAGTAGCTTTAAGGAAGTTTCTCATATGTTTCCCATCATTAACGGTTCCTAATATCCAATGTACTAAAAAATTTCAATTTAAATTTTTTTTCCAAAGCATTTAGAGATAGTTCAATTTTTTCATATAAGACTATGTGTAGATTTTGATAACATTTACATCATTGCATGTATTCTCAATGGTCCTCCATAATTTCTTCTAGGAATTTTTAAGATATTTTCCATCATTTTTATGGCTCCTAAACAATTCGGAAATGTTTTGAATTCTTTAGGCAAGACAACATGTAAATGTTGAAAACATTTATATTATTGAGGCAAGACAATGTCCAAACATTGAAAATATTTTTATATTTGCTTGTATTCTCATTGGTCCTCAATAATTTCTTTTGAGAAGTTTTAAGATATTTTCCATAATTTTTATGGTTCCTAAATAATTTGAATTATTTAGATAATATAACATACAAATGTTGAAAATATTTGTATTATTGAAACAAGGCAACATCCAAATGTTAAAAATGTTTTTGTGTTTGTTTGTATTCTTAGCGGTCCCACTTTAAAAAAGGCACTGACTTTTCACTATCTCCTTCCATTATCATCCAAAAACATGATGTTACTCTTGAAATACTAAAAATGTCTTCCCATGTCCTCTAATATGATTCACAAGACTATTAGACAATAATGAAAACAAGGACAATGATTATGAGAGTTTGTCTTGTAATAAATGAGAAGCTTGATTATTCATCTCAGAAGCACAACATTATGATCTAAACCAATTCTAAGAAGGGCATTAAGGGAAATACAAGGAAGGATGTTACAATTATTAGATATTAGGAATCTATCTAGTTTTACCTATATCAAATTATCTCATCTGCTTTTGTTACTCCAAATGAACTTAGCCCATTTTAGATCAATAACAATCAACCTTGAATTAGAGAGGAAAATAACTAGGTCAACCATACTTTTAGAATAGTCTTCTTGACCTCCAAGTTTTTCTGATGGAAAGAGAGTAGAGTTAAAATTTCCACCAATCATCTAGTAATCCAAAGGTTGTCCTTTAATATACCCAACGAGGTCTTCCCACAAGGAAGGTCTACTAGTACAAGTATTGAGAGCGTAGACATTAATAAGATTCTGTTTACTAGCAGAGGAAACCTCTTTCATATTTAACACTATGTTGTTCTCATTTCTAGAAAAAGAAAAGACCATTTGAGCTTCTCGGGATTCCAAGGATTGCCAAACCTCCTTAAGCCCCTTCCGCATTAGAGGTCACAAAATGGCTCAAGTTCCAAATGTTTGTTACTATAATCTCAAAATTTTTAGATTTCATTTTGGTTTCTTGATTCTAGACATTTAATATATATACTATTTTCTATTTAATGCAACATTTAAGCAAGTGTTGTTTAACAGGGTAGTTTATCCCTCTTATATTCGAAGAAAGAATATTCATTATAATACATCATTCTTGAGATCGCTAGCTAAGGAGAAACATGTCATTTCTTCTTATTCTTAACCTCAAATACATTATCCAAGGTTTTTATTTCCCACTTGAGACATCCCTTGCTTCTTACTCTATATTTTTGAGTCTTTTTGGGATGGACTTCCCACTTTTCTTTCAGAATCACCATCTGATTTTTTTTTGTTTCTTTTGTTTTCCCTGAACTTGGTTCCATTCACTTCCCTTTTCACCATCCTTATTGGGAGATGCAAATCCCAATAAGGCCATAGATTCCTTAAGACTTTGTGTCTACAGTCTTGTCCACTATCTTTAGAATTTTCTCTTCCACAATTAGGGATTGAAGGAGTTCCCCTTCTTCCATATGTTGCAGAGAGTAGATTTCTACCTGCTTTTCCTAGGCTACAACCCTAGGGGTGAGATCCCCCAACTATTTTGAGGCTTCAAGTTCAGGTCATGTAGGGGAGGCATGAGTATTTGATTATACTACGATACTACAGATCTTCTTTCCTCCTTTTGACTCTTTTTGCACTTTGGCTCCCTCAGTGGTCCCATTATTTCCTTCTTGGTTAATATGATTCTCCTACTTGCTATTCTCTTCTTGGTTAATATGTTTCCACTTTCCTAAAGTCATGCCTCTACTTTTATCTTGTTGTTCTAATCTCTTACAGTTTTGATCTTTCTTTCCACTATATTTACCCCCACTTAACTCAGACTGTTTCGAGCTCTTACCTTGGATCTTTTCCTTCTCTTGTTGAGAGTAGTATTGAATCTGTTTACAAGGCAATATCATTTCTCCCCATAGAGGGTTTTTAATAGTCCAGACTCAAGTGATTGTGTTTAAGGCAATTAAATGACCAAAAGACTAGCATTTTCATAAACAATAGCTTGATTCCATCTCCCTAACTTTGAACTAAGAATTATCAAAAAGGGAAGGACCTTATTAACTTTCACATTGACATGAAACCTGCCAAAGATAAGTTGAGATCTTGTAAGGTGACCCTGTTAATAGCCAACATGGAAACAAAAGTATTAGCAATACCCTTAAAAATGTTGTAGTCTTAGAACTCCAAGGGAAGCCTAGGGAGGCAAACCCAAGTTGGTGCAACTTTCCCCAAATTAGTTGAAGGATTAAATCCAAGTTTTTACTTACATAAAGAGAGAAATTTCTTTCAACTTTTGTCAAAAGCCTAAGGGCCCATTGTTAACACAAGGAGATCCTCAAAGTTGACAAATGGAAAAAGAAATAAGTTGCTTGTCATAACTGTAATGGTTTTACCACCTTTGGTTTTCCATTGAGAAGCAACCCATCTTTTAACCTGACCAATTTTAGGGCGATAAGACAAAAACTTGTCGATCAAGGCTAGTTTCATCTCCTCCAACCCAAAATCCATTATTACATTTGGAATAACGACTTCAGGGCCTTCCCAAAAAAAAATCCAGACTTTTTTCTTTGATAACAAGCTGACTCTTGCCTTCAGGGGTATCATTTCCAACCAATTTTGCTACAAACGAGGCTGGCTCTTGAACCACGAAGAAAGAATCCCAACCAAGAGTAGATGGAACCCGAGATAGGGATTCAAAAGGAGGGCCCATCGGGGACAAGGAAGCAGTAGGGACGAAAGGAACATTTTCTACTTGATTTGACGGAGGGACAACTTGCCCCCTGCGTTAACCATGGGGGGGGGAATATTAGAAATTTGAATTTTGCAGAGCAGGAATACAAGCTCAGAAAGAGCCAGTATTAAAATTAATTAATTTTTTTTTTTGCTCTAAATTGCTTTGAGGAAGTTTCTCATATTTTTCCCATCATTTATGGTTCCTAATATCTAGTTCACTAAAAAATTTCAATTTAAAAAACTTTTCCAAAGCATTCAAGCATAGTCTTTTTTTTCGAACAAGACTATGTACATAAATTGACAACATTTACATTATTGCATGTATTTTCAATAGTCCTCAATAATTTCTTCTTGGACGTTGTAAGATATTTACCTTCATTTTTACGATTCCTAAACAATTTGGAAACATTTTGAATTATTTACATAAGACAACATGTAAATGTTAAAAACATTTATATTATTGAGACAAAACAATATCTAAACATTGAAAATATTTTTATTTTTGCTTGTATTCTGAGTGGTCCTCAATAATTTCTTTTCAGAAATTTAAGATATTTTCCATAATTTTTAAGATTCTAAACAATTTTAAAACATTTTGAATTATTTAGACAAAACAACATACAAAAGTTGAGAACAGTTATAGGGGAGAGGGACCAGTAGTCGTGCGGGCTAACTTCGCTAATATATAGCCGCTACATAAAATATCATATGACTTTCATTTTTTTTTTGAAATGTAGAATAGAGTTTTCTCTATCTACAACTTACGTTTCGAGGTGTGACTCATCATATAAGTCACTTAAATAATGTATCTAATGCAAAGTGTCTTAAAAACAATTTTTTAAAGATTCGACCAAAGCTTAATCAAAAAAATTCTAGTACTTGAACGCTAAAATACCATTTGCTATAAATTTATACCCATATTTTTCTTCTATACATAACTTATTAAACATAAAGAAGTCCTTAATATTTGTTAATAGTGTTTATTATTATTATATTGTATCTTTATATTTTACAACAAAGATCTAATCATTAAACACTTCTACTAAAATATATGTTCTCAAAATAATATAATTTTGTTTAAAACATAGTTTATATATAACATAGGTATATCTAAATTTATTTGAATCTTACCTATAATTTTCACTAATTTTGTTATAATAGATCTATCAATTCCCTATAAACTACATCTCTAACCTAATTTATTACATTCTACACCCTATTTTTTATAACTAAATTTAAATTGATTTCACTCCACCTTCCAAAATGTTAGATGCCCTTCCTAAAATTTGACACGTTATAACCTAAACTAATATGCAAAAGGTCCAAATCTTGTACACCTCTACATAGGAAACCCTAAAGTTTTTAACCTATCGAACTGTTCTAAAAGCCTCTTGTCATTTGATCGCACAATCAGATCTTTGCATCAAACCTAGGTCTTAGGGTTTTCTCCAAAATGATGGAGTATGCACTGTAAGCCGCCATTATAGACTCGCCGCTCTGGTTCTGCTTCTATGACCATCGGATTTGAGAATTTTTTCGTGCGAAAGGCATCATGTTTGAGGTAATTTTACCTTTAAACTTTTGATTTTTGTTGTGCAAGCTGCTTTACTATTACTGACCTAAGTGGTCGTGTTTTGTAGTAGTATGTAGGGTAGTTTTGGCTGGCTGCTACTGGGTGAGACTCTTTCAGTGAAGGATTAAGGGTCTGCTAAGCTTCCATCCATACTTCCAGATTTATGTCTGTTATGCGACAATCGCAGGTATGCCCATGTCCACTGCTGTCCATTTTCTTTACCAGATTATTGTGTTTGTTTAAATTGATGAGCTTATTTTTTATAAAAAGTGTAAAAGTTTAGCCAATTGCTATAAACTAGAACCCTTAGTGTTGTGTTCTTTGTTTCTGTTAGTTTTGAGGTTTTTGAGTTTTAGGGAGATGAAGTAATTGTTTCTGTTAGTCTTCCTGAGATATCTTTTCAATTTTACTTTGTAGATTTTGTGTAACCTGTCCACGTCTATCTGGCAATTGCAAAGCCCACTCAACCACAGACATTTCTCTGATTGCAGGCCTAGGATTGGGAAATTTGTTCATTCTAATGGCACTTTTCAATAATGGCCATCCAAAAGATGTGTTCTATCTTTGAGGGGCTAATCTTGATGTATTGTCTTCAATTTCTTTTGAACTTGGCAGATCTATGTACCTGGTAAATGGTAGAATTTAAACCGTCATTATTGATAGGATGTTCTATGTCCTTGAGCAACCTCATCTTCTTTGACGTTATGCTATTTTGCCTCTCGTCTTCTACAAAGGGTTTTCATCTTCTGCAATCTGTCCATTCCTTTTGCTGCTGTTGCGGACGAAGCGGGGAACGGTGCCTGTACTTATCCATGATCAGATCTGAGAGTGAAATCAAGTCTCCCGTAGATTCAAATAGAAGATGTTGTAGATTGGCGGATCTTGTTCCATGAAACCTCCAAGGGTCAATATAATTTGGGGAAAATAGATCTTCTTTGCCAATGCTTCTTCTTCAAACTACTAATTGCAATTCAATATTGTTTGTTTCCTTAAAATAGTTTACAGCTTCGTCCTGTGCTTTCAATCGAGATAATTCATGGAATAAAAATTACAGTAAAGCGAAAGAAAAAAAGCTTTCCCATCGAAGGAAACAATTGTCAGGCTTCCCTGTTATATACAATTGTGTCCTAATTATGTGTTCTGCAATCGTTAGATGAATCATCATTTGGGAGTGCACCTCTCACTGACTGTAGTAAAGAATTCAGTCTATTTTCTCTGGCACTAGTTCCTGGAAGCAAAACAATATAAATCAACCCAAAGAGGTAACCAAATTATTTTCATATATATATATATATATATGCTACAAGAAATAAAGTCCTTCATAGCAGTGAAAAGATTTACCACAATGGTAATTTCTCATATCATATATATACAATGATTAGTATAGAACAAGAACAAGTATACGGTAACTTCTTTGCACAGTAGGCAACAAGTGACTTAGAGGACCTGAGATATTGGGGATGAGGCAAATCAGAAACTTCTCTTCTTTATTAATATTTATTGCTTTTAAGGGTGAACTCCCAAATCTTTAAAGTCATCACAAAAACTCTCATACCTTAAGGTATTTTGCTTGCTTTTGCCAATAATCAGCTTTGTGGCCTTGTACAAACTTGCTCCTTCTACCAATACCTTTCTTACTGGAGAACCATAAGAGACTTTTACATGAAGTTGCACCTAATCCAACAAATAACAAATTTCATCTATTAATCTTTGTTTGCAGAGAAATACAAGATGCATCAACATGGAAAAAGGTCCAAGATTAATTACTTGTTTCAATCTGTAGAAACCCTCGTAGACATAAAAAATGTCTGCATTGAAGGGGCCAGTAAGATTGAAATCAAAGATATGGTCTTCTTTATGGCCTTTTTTTGCAAATTCAAGCAGCACACAAATTTAAAACCAAAATCCTTTCTGGAATTCCCAAAACATGGAAAAATAACCATTTTATCAATTAATTCTAGCTGTGAATGCCTCAGATTGAACTGTTACATAATCAGAATGTTTATCTTCGTCATGAGATCTTCCTCTCAGGCTACAAAATCTCTTCATTTTATCCACAACGTGACCTTTAATATCTCTTTTCTTTGGGGATCCAAGAGAGAGTACATGTGAGTTCATTTTCATCATTTAGACTACAGCAATGCTTGTGACTTGCAAATGGGCAGAAAATAGTCAGGTAACTAAGTCTCACCTATCTGGCAGAGGCATGTCAAAAGAAAACTAAATTATGCTTTATTAAGTGTTTGCATGAGTTGGAATGAATTTAACAGGTTTGTGGAAGCCTGATAATTAATTATAATGGAAAGACACCAGCAATCAAATTTTGATGTTTCTACTTTGACTCAAATAATAAGCATCTTCAAATTCTGGAATTGACAAGCCAAATCCTGATTTGATTAAGATGCCTGAAATGGTGATTACTTAATTTCTAATATACCAACACTCTGGTTTTTTTCATGTGTGCCCTTTGATATGTTAAAGGTGTGTATTCACACCACATCTTTGAAGGAATGATGTTTTCTCTATATCATGGATTTGTTATCCATACAAGAAATCTTTTATCAAAGTTGGTATGTTAATTAGTTTTTACTTATTTTTCATGCAATATGTCGTAAATTTTAATGAGATTATTTTTATTCTATATAATTGGCTGATTGAACGATTTTTTTAAGGTAGTCATTAAATTTATAATTGTAGTTTCGTGAAATTACACCTTTCACTTGTAATATTTTTTGTATGTAATATATGAATTCGCTATTGATTCCAGGTGCATAAAGGGAGGACAAACTCAATATTGTCAAGGTGCATAAAGGTGGGATGAAGCCACTATTGATTCCAGGTGCATAAAGGGAGGACAAACTCAATATTGTCAAGGTGCATAAAGGTGGGATGAAGCCACTATTGATTTCAGGTGCGGTTAATTTAAACCGCACTAAGGCAGTGACCCATAAATTCTTAGTTTATATTTGGATTCACATTTTGTTTTTATTTGAATTTATATTTTGTTTTTCATTTTTATTTTTCCATGTGTAAGTTTAATTCTTCTTATCAAACATATAGGTCAATAATATAGGCCAATTATATGTAAATAGGGTAGTGGTTTTTTTTCTACAAAATATAACAAAACAATGTTTGTCACATAATCATACTAGTTCTGATGGGAAATTTTGCCACTAGTGAACAAGAACAACTTTCTTCTGCCACTATTGAACAACATCAACAAAATTCTGCCACATAATAGATAGACATATGGAGCATGCATACACATTTGGACCAAAAAATTGGACTAATGTAAACATATATATATATATGGACCAAGCATTGTATTGGTAAAATATAATGTCCAAGTTACATTGTAATGAGAATAACAAAATGCATGGCATGATGAATCATGTACCTGCCTTACAAAAAAAATACAAATTTCATGGGACCTCTATAGGTAAATATGGGAATGGTTTTTCTTCTACAAAATATAACAAAACAATGCTTGTCACATAATAATACTAGTTCTGATGGGAAATTTTACTACACCATCCATGGGGGAAGGATGGAGCAATGACCATCAGTAGCAGTGGATGCAATGTCAGAACTTGATCCTCCATTTGTTTGCTCCTTGGACGGTGTTATGGGCATTTGTAGTTGTCCTATAGAAACCTGAGTGTTGATTGGAAAGTTGGAAACAGATGAATATGCAGGGGCATAAATGTTAATCATGTCTCTCAAAATTGTATTTTCTGGAATAGGACTTAATGGGTTGCTTAAACGTCTTTGTCTTTGCATCTCCTTCTTTGCCTTTTCAAATTCCCTCAATCTTTTTACTTGTTCTTTTTTTTTCTCTTTCTCTTGCCTTTGTATTATTCGCAGTTGCTCTTTCTTTTGCTTCTTCATTGCATTTTCTAGTTTCTTTTGTTCTTTCAGCTCCCTCTCAATATGTCTAGTAGCCTTTCTCTCATCAGCCTGTTCCTTTTTTCTTGCCTTCAAATCTGCAATCTCCTTCTTTTTGGCTTCTTGTTCCATGTAAATTTGCGTGTACTCGTCTCCTGTGATTATTTGAGATTGTCTACTCAGCCTAATTGTGCCACCACTCTCATGAGAATATTTCTCATTAACCTTTGCATTAGGCAACTTTAGAAAAGATGATAGTGAATGCATTTGCCTACCTTCTGGTTGGATACTATATGCATCTGTAATACTTTCATCCACCATGTTATCATTTTCTCTTGATAAAATCCCTTCATCTTCTACACTGATCTCTGTAGTTGTTGCATAGTAGTGAACTAATGTGTTTGGAAGAGGTGGAGGAGGAGATGGCATTGACAATCCTACATCCTCATTATCTAAATCTAGGTTAACACAAAGGTTTCTAGCCCCTTCCATGATGTAGTTTGGTATACTTACTTGAGTAGGAATACTTAATTGAGTTCCTTGTTCCTGTTCAGCAAGGGCAGAACCATGTTGTTCTTGTTCAAGAATTTCTAAACCATGTTGTTCCTGCTCATCAACAACGGAAGGATGTTGTTCTTGTTCACCAGTGGCAGAATTTTGTTGTTGCTCTTCAATAGTGGCAGAATGATGTTCCTGTTGGCCAGTGATAGAATCATGTTGTAGTTGTATTTCAATTGCATCATTCTCTATCTGAATTCGCTCTACTCTTTCTTGAATATCAGACTCACTAACTCCTGCAAATCGTAGAATACTTTCAATTGCTATTGCTTCACCTTCCTCCTCAAATCCGTCATGAAATGCCCTGCTAGGATTCATGTCATTCACAAGTGCTGTTGGGTTCAATGGCCAAATACCTGTTCTTTTAAATCCCGCTTTGATATTATCTGGAGTGAGGGCCTTCATGAATGCTGAACTGCACAAACTAGCTAATTCAGATCTGTTGATTTCTAATCTATGATGCTTTGCCATCCATTCTGATCTCTCACTTTTAAAATAGTTCTTAAAAGGAGAGAATACACTTACATCCAAAGGTTGGAGCTTGTGGCTTGTGTGAGCTGGCAATGTAACAAGATCAATTCCTAAAGCTCTCGCTTCTTGAATTGTAGGAAATGCCACATGGCTCCCATGACCATCAAAGATAAGCAAATGCCTTTTACTAGGTGAAACTCCACCAGGTACAGATCTTGCAAAGTGATGCAACCAGTTGAGGAACAACTCCTTGGTCATCCATGCATGAGGTTGTGCTGCCATACAAGCTCCTGGTTCACAGCCTGCAATATAATTTTTCAATTGCCTTTGACCTTTGAAGAGGTAGAATCCAGGAATGCTTTGACCTGCAACATTAACACAACATAATATGGTGATCCATTCTCTACTCTTTGACATTATAAAGGGAACACTCCTTGAACCCTTTTTGGCTATAACTCTCATTCCACAGTTTCTCCCAGCTTGAACACCAGTCTCATCGCAATTCCAAATTTGGTGTGGACTGTATTGCCTTTCTTTGTAAATTTTGGCCAAGTTCTCATAAAATGCTACTACTATAGATGGTCTAAGCATTTGAGCTCTATCTCTATCTATACCTTCTGCAGTTCTTAATGCCAACTCTGGATGTCTTCTTTTAAACCCTGTCCACCATGACTTTCCAGGAAAACCATTCTTAAAGGGGTTTTCCCTAGTCTCACAAATATGAGCAACACATGTTTTCAATTGTGTTATTTCAAGACCATATCCCATCTCTGCCATTTCTTGACACCATTGCACAATCTCCATTTCTTCTTCAGTAGATAACACAGTAGGTGGGCCTCTCTTTGCTGTAGTTGTGATACCTTGTAACCAATATGACAAGGTTGTAGAAGGAATACCCCATTTCTTAGCAGCAGCTTGAATAGAATACGCATTATCTTCAACATCTTTAATTGCCTGCTCCATGTCTGATTTAGTCCACATTTTACTTGCTGGTGCATTCTTAGATGTAGAACCTCTAACTTGCACTTGTGGCATGTCAACTAGATTTGGTATCTCATCTTGATTTGGTATCTCAGTAGGACCTGCAGAAATGCTTTCATCTTCAACATTACAGTTGAGGCTAACCCCTCTTTTATGCCTTGGTAAGGGCCTTGTCCTTTGAACTCGATTTTTCTTAGCAATTTTCATGTTGGAATATATGAAGACTGCATAACATTTGTTGTATAGAAAAAATTAAATTAATAAAACCTTGTTATAAAGCTAGATGTTAACCAAAGTTTGCAAATTCTTTTAATCAAAATTTTCATGTTTCATGATCTATGATAAGCTTTAAGCTTTCAAAATGGACTAGACAACATTTTCTTTTAAAAAGATGCATGAACACATAAACACAAAATTTACATCAATACATTTTCCTTCAAAAAAAAAAAAAGAATAATATAATATTTTAATTGTAGACATTAGATTTCCACAGTTCATAGTATAACAAGAGTGTGCCTTGGAACATCACATCAATATTGCTACTTGCATTTCCTTTCAAAACAAATATAGATAGAATAATAATATTGTAATTGTAGACATTAGATTTCCAGAGTCAATAGTATATGAAGAGTGTGCTGCTGGATTCAACTGTGTGGGTTTTGTATCCAGAAGCACACTCTTGATATAATATTGTAATATTTAGATCTTAGTGTTACCTTCATGGATCATAATGTATATTGAGTGTCAAGTGAGTTGTCTTTCAGAGTTCAATTGATGTCAAGGGAGTTGCCTTTCAAGTGCTTCTGGAACATCACATTAGTATTGCTACTTGCATTTCCTTTCAAAACAAATATAGATAGAATAATAGTATTGTAATTGTAGACATTATATTTCCATAGTCAATAGTATATCAAGAGTGTGCTACTGGATTCAACTGTGTGGGTTTTGTATCCAGAAGCACACTCTTTATATAATATTGTAATATTTAGATCTTAGTGTTACCTTCATGGATTATAATGTCTAGATTGAGAGGCCCTTGAAAGGCAAGTCCCTTGACACAAATTGAACTTTGAAAAACAACTCACTTGACACTCAATAGATTTATGCAGTTCTTTCAATAAAAAAAGTAACAAAAATTGGACTTATGCAGCTTCTTATACAAAATTATCAATAAGACACAAACACAAACAAAAAATAGTTTTTCAGATTTATGTCTAGCTCTGATTGAACTAGTTCTTTCAACAAAAAGATTCAAATGAAACAAATGCAAATGTAAAAATGAGTTGAAATTAATGCACCTAAATATATGCCAAAATGAAAATGTAAAAATGAACTGAAATATATGCACCTGAATATATGCTGGTTGAGGAGTGACTCTGGTCCTGTAGAGTTGTACAGTAGCAATGTTCTTACATAGAATTGTAAGCAATGTTGGAAAAAAATTATATTCAGAATTGAAAAAACTTCTACGGTGAAAAAAAAGACCACTTCTACATGTGGATTATATAGCTTTTTGAAGAATGTTTTCTCTAACACTGATGACCTATGGATTGAATTTGGATTGGTTTACTGGTGATCTATGGATTGAATTTGGATTGGCTAGTTTTATTGGCATGGATTTCTATTGGATTTTTTTTTGTTGCCATAGAGTTTTATTGGATGGATGTTGTTGCCATGGATTGAGTGTTCTTTTTTTGTGTACACATTATTTTTCTTTTAGTAAGAATTTGCATTGTTTCTGTGAATTTATGGAGAGTCTTACAAGTTTTCCCATTTTTCCTAATTTTTCAGTGTAACAGAGGATGACAAGTCAAGTAAACCAATAAATGCACCAGCTGGGAGCAAACTGGATTGGAAAGTGTGAAGAGAGTTCTGACTTTGGATTTGAGAAGTACCAGTAGTTGTATACTGCAGGGCAATAGTAATATAAAAATACTTGTATAGATTTGACAAGTAATCCAAATGTTGAACACTGTTGGACAACAGTAATATAAAAATATTTGTATAGATTTGATAGAGGGCCAAAAGCTGCACTTTTTGGACTGTGTTAGATGTGACAAAGTAGCCAGTAGTTGTACATGAGGGAGGGGCATTTAGATAATCTATATATTTTAACTTGGACAAGATGCAATGTTTTTCAATCACAATCTAAATGTTAAGTTGTGATATCTTGTATATGTATTTATTCATATTAGATCTTATTTTTATATATTTTATTTTTAAATTTGATATGCATTGAACATATCTATTTTTTTGTTACTCTTAAATATTTATGGAAGATTCTTTATTTTAAAATGGATACACTTATTATAGACATCTTATTTATACATGTGAGAACAAAATCTACTACATATCATTTAAATTTACATGTATAAATGATTTGTTTGTTTGAGAATTTTAAGTTCTCTTGTGCACAACTATTGATTCCATAGATCACATGTTCTGGTAATTGTTTGATTAATATATGAAATAAATAATTACTAAATATGATATTGAATTGTTCTACTACTAATATGAATAATCACCATTGCTATAACGACTATTGGACCCCGCATGACTACTGGTCCCTCTCCCCTATTATTGAAGCGAGGCAACATCCAAACGTTGAAAACATTTATATGCTTGCATGTATTCTTCTTGGTGCCACTTTCAAAAAGGTTACCGACTTTTCATTGTCTCGTCCTCTTAACAGCCAAATACACGATGTTACGCTCGAACTACTCAAAAGGTTTTCGCATGTCGTCTTCTGCGATTCACAAGACTGTCAGGCAATAACAACAATCCCAAGACTGTCAGACAATAACGACAATCCAAATTACGTTTCATTGACGGACAATGATTATGAGAGTTTCTCTTAAAAAAAAATCTTGATCTCAGAATGTTTCTATAAATTTGCTACTGCTTTCTCAGTAGAATCAACTTAGTCCAGAGCATCAGAAAGAGAAGAGAAGTGTGAACAAATTTCCAGATGGAAGAACAAAAGCTGGGAAACTACAATGGGATTCGAAATGGAGAAAATTTAGTTGAGAGAAAAAAAGATGGAATTTTGGAGACACCCATTGGATTTAGTACAGTCGAAATGTCAAGCCTTACAGCCCTCTGTAATGCTTTCTTTCCCTCTTTGCCTTTACAAGCTTCTGGTCTTGTACTGGATAGCTCAGAATTCAGCATGGATGTCGAGGAATTTTATAGGGCTTCTTTGCCAAACGGGTGGAGCACATCTGAGGTAACCTTATTCTGAGCTCGAAATTACTGTATCATAAACAATCTATTGATTTATATCAAGATCTTTCTTAAAAAACTGGTTTTTATCTGGTTTTAATTGATATATTTTAGGTGCTGAAAGAGAACTTTATAACCTTATGGCAGGTTGCAGAAACCATGAAGAGTGTGGTCAAAGCTGAGGACCTTAAGATCCTGAAGAAAATTCTGTGGTTGCTGTCTACATCTCTGGGAACCTTTTTGCTTGCAGGAAGGCAGTCTTTGGCTACAGAGTTTCCTTTTGTTCAAAGGTTTGGGAATTTGGGTGTTGAGAAACGAGAGAAAGTGCTTCTTGACTGGTCTACTAGTTCCTTCTCCTTCTTCAGGACTGTTTTCAAAGCTTTCAAGATCGGCCTTATGTGGAACCATTTCACCAGAGTAAGTTTAAAAGTCTCAACTGAAGAATAAACATGATAGTAGAAGGGAGAACAGTATTTTTAGTTACAGTAGATCTGTTTCATTAATAAGTGGAGAATGCACACAAAATATCTCTTTTTTTAACTTGTTTTTTTTATTACTCTAGGACAGATTTGAATCCATTGCTATTACGAATCCTGTAAAATATTGTCACTCAGACAGAAGTTTTTAGTAGCAGAAGAACCTTTAGGTATTATGTTGAGATAAATAGGCTGCAGATGGAGGAGAATTCAGCCCTGATCATTGTCACTGGTCCATCCCAGTACCAGTCTGTATGACAAAATTGTGAATCTGACTGTTAGTTAATGGACAAAAGGAAGAATTTTATAGCTCAAAAATTCCAAACCAATATCTCTACCCTGACCAGTATTTCGTCAGCTAAGGCTATCTGTTCATTTCCTCCAAATTTGATTCTTCCTGTTCTCTTTGTTGGCCTTTTCATATTCCCATTTATGTGTTGCCTTATGCATATCCTTGTGAACAACTCTTAAGGCAGGTGCTGACTTAAAATTACTTAGCTTATGTGGAGTCAACAGCTAAACACATGAGAAACCTATTATCTTTCATGATGTTTATCAATTCTATTTTTTTAATTGGGTATTAAGCATTTTGATTTGTTAGTCTATGCTGTTTATCTATTAATACCTCTTTTTCTTCATATATATTTTATTCTTCATATAAAATTTGATATATTATAGTCTAGATGTGGTTTTCTACTTGTATTCTATTGTAATTTATTAAATAGTTTGATTATCTTCCTTTTCAATATCACATAATGATCTTCAACATTTTCTATAATGAAATGGTTTGTTCAACATATCAATGATTGCAATTAAATGAATTATTTCAATTTGATTTTATTGTACTGTTATTTTAAGTTTAATATCTATTTCTATATAATGAAATGACTTGTGTAGTAACAATTCTTATTTTATGTAATAGTTATGATCTCTTTTGAGAGACTACTTACTCTCTTCTAAGAATCTACTATCTATCTTTTCCTTGTTTTCTTTTTTTGCAATCTTTACTTGAAAAAATAAAATCCAAATCTTACCAACAAAATATATGTGACTCATGTATAAGAATCGTTGCAAGACTTCAAAATACTCTCATGATGGTTGTCATATTGCTGACCTCCCATTTGTTATCTCTTTTCCACCTAGGTTATATATTTGAATTTTAGTTGCATCAATAACTACATATATTTCTATAGAAAAAGTCCTATTATTATATCTATCAAGGAAAGATTTTGTGCATTCATCTTAGTTGTCTTCTTTTTTAGCGATCAATTTGATTAGATAACTTGAAACATTCAAATTAATGAATAGTTTGGGACTTTCCACTAATAGAAGTTCCAACATAACTATTGAATTTATTGCACCATCATCTTGAATCTAATGTCTCTTTTTATATCATGAAATGAGTTGTAAAATAACAATTTTTATTCTATCATTTTGATTCAAAACCTATTTTTACCTTAATCAAAAATAATTCTTATTCTATGTAATAGGGAAAAAACACCAGTACCCGCAAACCCTAACTTCGTGCACCTATAGAGCCTAAAATATATGTTGGATTTCAACAAATTTTTTGGTTGTCTTTGTATGCAAGTTGACACATTAAAAAATATTTCTTCGTTTCTAGGTATTAACGAAACTCCCTATAGAAATCATTGAGTGTTGAAGGGTCAAAATGTGACCATTTCAAAGTGTCACCAATACCCACTTAAAGATGCACCAATAACCATTCACTCAAAATTGTTAGTACTTGTGGAAAAATATCTCAGTAGTCATGCACAAAAGTCCCAATAGTGGTGCATAAATGGACCTATTATGAACTAAAAAAGCTAAAAAATGATCAGCTATTAGTACATGTGTTATCATTTTTTAGGCTCCTTTAAAATTAGTAGTTAGGTGGTCAAGTGTGCATAGAGTGTGCACTTATTGGAATGCATTCAAGTCATTGTTGCTCTTCTCTTAATTATGATCTCTTTTGATAATCTACTAACTATCTTTTAACAATTTACTGATTATCTTTTCCTTCTACTAAATTTTTTTCTTACATTCTTAATTAAAAATAATAACAATCCTTACCAACAAAAAATAACTCATTTAGTTGATTCATATATATAAGAATAGCTGCAAACCTTCAAAATACTCTTATGATGGTTGTCATAATCCTAACCCCCCATGTGTTATCTCTTTTCCATCTTTATGTTAGATATCTATAATTTAGTTGCACCAATAGATAAAAATATTTCTATAGAAAAACATCTTTTATTGTATCTATTAAGGAAAGTTTTTTTTAAGCTATCAATTTCAATACATTCCATTTAATAAATACTTTGGTACTTTACATTAATGTAACTTTGTGAAATGTTCCTTGCCCCTCAAAAAATTCCTTTTTAATAGTTTTTATGATTGGAAGTCTCTTTAATACACACTTTTTGTCAATTCTTAAGGGTTTGCAATGTTTTCGAACTCTCTAAATATTAGTTGTCTTTTAGTAATAAAGCTGTAAAGCGCATTATTCTCTGTGTTGAGTACTTCAAACAAACATTTTCCTTCTTTGTTCTCAAATGTTTCTGATTGGAAGTCTGTTAAATGCTCTTTTTGGGCTGCCCTCTTTTTGTCAATTCATCAAGGTTATCAATGTTGTGCAAGTTTCTAAAATCTCTAAATATCAAATGTCTTTTAGTAATTAAGAACTTTCAGTACAAGCTGCAAAATTCAGTTGTGATTGCAATCCTTGGCTATACAGCAGATTATTTGCACCTGATATGACTGATATGACCTTTTCTTGATATTTATTAATTAGATTAAAAAATAAAAACAGTGTGACTTTTAATTTAATTAATAAATATAAACAAATTTTCATATCAAGTGCAAATAATCTACTGTATAGAGGCTGCCGTGATTGCAAGTGCATTCTTAATTTTATTTCGAATTTTGAACACTTGATCTTTCTCTTCTGGGGTTGTGAACCAGTGGCTCCACGTTTAAGAAAACTCGTCTCATTCCAAATAAACATTCAGCACAAGATTCGGTATAACAAGTAAACCAAATAAAACATGGCAATCTTGACCATTGGGGTAAATTGTCAGTTCCCTTTCATGAAAGCGTTGAGGTCTTCCCAAGGAAGCAATCCATGAAACGAAGCCCAGTTTTTTCTGCATAAAAATGGTCGAATGTTCTTCAATTTGGAAAATAACAGTTAATAAGATTCAACCATTTATTAAAAATGCAGTTCGAGGGAGGAATCCTGCATGATATTTGTGGTACCTTGTTTCTTCCAAGATTCAACATATTCCACCTGAGTAATGAAATTAAGATCTGCTATATTTTCAAGACTGCAATTCTATTTTTTCTTGAAAGCTCTGACAGATTTCGTCTGTTTCTCTGGTAGGTGGATGAAAAGGGACACAACCCCTTCTGGAAAGCCATTAAATACTGGGGACCCGATCCAGTGGCCATGACTGCACAACTTTCCCCCAAACCCCTGGAGGGCTCAGTAATCGACACATCGGCCTTATTCGGAGATGAATTAGACTCGGCTCTGAAAAGGCATGGATGCAAATTAGCAAGACCTTCCGACACCGCCGCTGTTGCAAATGTGCAGTACTCGCCGAAAGACCACGCCATAGAATGCGACGCAGTCATAATTGGCTCGGGCTGCGGCGGCGGGGTCGCAGCCGCGGTGCTTGCAAAAGCAGGCTTTAAAGTTGTCGTCTTGGAAAAAGGGGGTTACAAAGCCCGCCATGATTTGGAGCTCATGGAAGGGGCGTCGATGAGAGAATTGTACGAGGGACAAGGATTTATAACGACAGAGGACCAGAACATACTCATCATGGCTGGATCTACTGTAGGCGGCGGCTCCGCAGTGAACTGGTCCGCCTCGTTTCGAACTCCCGACCATGTGCTGCGCGAGTGGTCTCAAACCCTAGGGCTTGGAATGTTCGGCAGCCCTAGATACCAAGAGGCCATGGATCGAATCTGCGAGCGGCTTGGCGTGCAGGAGGACTGCGAAGTGGAAAGCTTCCAGAATGCTGTGTTGCGGAGAGGCTGCAAGGCATTAGGGTACCATGTCGGGAACATTCCAAGAAATGCGGCAGCGGATCATTACTGTGGATGGTGCACCTTCGGCTGCAGAAGAGGCGCGAAGCAGGGGACTTCCGAGACGTGGCTCGTCGATGCCGCCGACGCCGGCGCCGTCATTCTCACACGTTGCTCTGCGCACAGGGTTTTGCACACTACAAATTCAGGTTTTTCTCATCAAAATTAGCATTTCATACATTTCAAGGAAAAGTATAGTTAGGGTTTCATACTGAATTTTGTTTATTTCAGGTCGCAAGGGTAGAAAAGCGATTGGAGTGGCGGCCAAAATCGGGGGCACCGAGAGACAGTTGTTCATAAGAGCCCGAGCCACAGTGGTCGCCTCTGGTGCTCTGCGCACGCCTCCGTTGCTCCAGGCGAGCGGCCTGGAAAACCCTCACATTGGCAAAAATCTGCACCTGCATCCCGTACAAATGGTGTGGGGGTACTTCCCGCCAGGAATTGCAGCGCAGGGGACATGTTACGAAGGCGGAATTATGACGGCCTTCTCGAGGGAGCCCGCCGGGTGGGACACCACGGGCTACGGAGCGGTCTTACAAACCCCAATTTTGCACCCGGGCTTCTTCGCCAGTGGCATGCCGTGGCGGTCAGGGGCCCATTTCAAGAAAACCATGCTCAATTTCTCCCGGACGTGCAATGTCATCGTTCTGCTTCGCGACATGGGCAGCGGAACGGTTGCGGGCAAGGCAGACGGCAGCCTGAGAATTGAGTACAAGCTTCGATCTGATGACGAAGAACGAGCCAGGGAGGGCGTGGAGAAAGGGCTTCGTGTACTGGCGGCTGCAGGGGCCGTTGAGGTTGGGTCTCACCATCAGGATCCGGAGAGCTTTAAGATTGGGTCTGCATTCGGTTGGATTCATGATAAGGATTTTGAGGAGTATGTGGGCAGAGTAAAGAAGAAAGGTGGGGCGCCATTGTATTGTGCACATCAGATGGGGAGTTGCAGAATGGGAGTGAGTTCGGCGGAGAGTGCAGTGGATGAGAATGGGGAGAGTTGGGAGGTGGAGGGACTTTATGTTGCAGATGCGAGTGTGCTTCCCACCGCATTGGGGGTCAACCCCATGATCACCATTCAGTCTTTCGCCTACTGCATTTCTCACAACGCCGTCAATTATCTCAACAAAAATCGTCCTCCAAATTAAAATTCTGATGGCTGCTCACAAAACTAAAATGCATAGTTAGTAGGGAAAATGCCATTTCTATACTCCGCAGCTTAAACTTTTAAAGCTTACTCACTTCAATCCTTCAACTTTTCTTCCCTTCAACTTATTAGTGATATAACTAGATGGATGAAGAAGTGTTTGTTTGTATTATGAATCTTATGGTATTATATGTATAGTTTGAATTGGTGTAATGGTAGAGAATTCGTACTTTTGAAAGAAAGGTCATTAAGCAACTATAAATTTGTAATCTATTAATTTATTATTCTGTTTGTTCATTATTTTTCAGTTTAATATAGGAACAATGATGAATAAGACATTTGTGTCCCTCATACATCATAACCAACAGTTCGTTATATCCTTAAGACTGGATAGCCATTTCTCAAACTCATGCTCTATAAAGAATAATGATATCTATACTTTTCTGATGAATGTGAGCGTCCCACTGTTAATAGCTATTTTACCTGGTTTCATGAAAGGGAGATGGATGATAATCAATGGAGAGTTGATAGTAAGTACAATAACTTCTCCAATGTAGAACAATTTTGCAAAACAACTACTTTCACTAATGATAGCTTGCGCAAAGTCACTAAAGATAAGTCTTAAGTATATACAGAACCAGTGGTGGCCTAAGCAAAAGACCGGGCATCGACAGTGACTATACTTCAAGCATCTGGGCAGAAGAGATGAAGGGTAATAGCTGGAGAGTAAATAGAAGTTTCAGTTCTATTTATGAAATATATCCAGATGCAGAACCTTCAAGAATTTTGCAGATAAAAAAGACATGATTCTAGTTTGCACAGAGTTGCCACCGCGAGCCCACCAACTGATCATCTGACTGATTGAATGCCTTTACATCAGTCTAAAAGACCCATATCTTCTAACAGAGGGCACAGTCACAATTTGCACCATGACAAGATTTTGTGGAGAAATTTGAGACAGAAAAGGATCGCGAGGATAATAATGGAAGGAGCAAAATTCAAAAGCCATGCAATGGACAATTTAAAAACCATAATGTTCTTCTTAGTCGAGATGAGTCTAATCAGCAGTCTGAATTGAATGACGATTCAAAGGAATTCAAGCAATGTGTTCATTTTGTACATCTTCAAATCTTAAAAATTCTAAATGAGAACTCAAATCAGAAGAAACAACTTTACATGAGCTGAGCAAATCTGGCTCTTTAGTTTGTATTGGGTGTGGCAGGTAATAATGTTCTTCTTTATTTCAGAGTTGTTGAAAATGAGAAACCATTTTTAGCTCCTTAAGCTTCCACCCGCGCTTCTGTTTTTCATGTATTTCATTAGATTTTAAAATTATTATTTATCTATTTTAGCACAAAGTTTACCCATTGAAATACAACAAGTATCAGAAATGTTCCATTAGATGGAAAATTTTGAAAAGGTTTTGGGCTCTTTGAACCTTTGATTCCACCTTTTCCTCAGAATTGAGATTTCTTTCTTTTGTATGGTTGATGCTTTACAAATTTAGCATCAAGTATAAGCTCAAATATATGCTTATGAATGTTTCCTGGCAGACTTTCAAATATCTGATGACTAGAAAATACAAATCTTAATAGCTAGTTGGATAGGGTTTTGAATCCGTCCTACACATAAGTATTTTTTGGTTCTTCTACCCTCAAATATACGAGGGTAGGGTGAGGCATCTAATTCATTGTCTAGTCTCTATGTGATACTTGTCATCTAGTTCCTTGATTTCCACATCCCTCCAATATTTCAAGGAACTCCTTTGGAAACGGTTGCTTTTCCTCTTCAATGTTTAGCTATCGCTGACAGGATTCCCTTTTGCATTAAATATTTTTTTGCCTCACTCCTATATGCCAAGGTGAGATTTTACTTTTTAATTAAAATCCACATTTTCCATGCTTGGAAATGAAAATAATAATTCTGGGGTTTCTTGTTTTGGAATAGGCCCATGTTTTTTTCCTTACAGATATTGTTTTCATTTTCTCCTAATCTTTTTATTTTTGGAGTAAATGATGTCCAACACTTTGTGTGTTCGTGATTTTCATTTCTCTTTCACATGCAAATTAATCTCCATGAGACCCTCATGATCATGCCCATACATTTATTACCTATAAAGTGCTCCATCTGCATAAGGTAAAATATTATTTTTCATATATACACATTATTTTCCAAAGTCCAAACGTATTTTTCTACATTCCTCTATAGTGTTAGATTAACCCCAAAACCTACATCACTAACCCTGCCTCGTGATTTCCTCTCCTCTTCTCTGCCTCTCCACTGGCTACAAGTTTTCTCTCTTGACTATTGCTTCTCTTTGCAAGTATTCAATGACTCTAAAAATGAACCCTCCTAGGAGACATCCTTCTTTTGATATTCTTGAAACTCCTTTCAAATTTATTGCTGGAAAATGAATCTCACCTCAAATGGATGGCTTTTATCTTCCACAGACTGAGGGTAGCTGAGGATACAACCACCAAATTAATGACATCCCAAAAGAAGGCAACATGTTGTAGCATGCAATCAAAACAATTATCTTTTCCCACTTGCATTTGAATGATTGATATAATCAATTCGCATCTTGTTTTGATCTTTTCACACATCGCCCCATTGCAAATGGGGACCCCCTCTTTTTTCTTTAAGCCTTGTCTTTTGGCTTTCATTCTTGGTAGTTTTTGGCTCAGTCCCCTAAGGTTCCTCGCGTTTCAAATGGAAATTGGCGAAATTGGCTAAGTCTAGAAGATAAGTTTTGTCCACCTTTGGCTCCTAGAATGGAAATTGTGTGTTTGTTAGTGAATTAGGTCGCGTGAGAAGGAATTGATCTCTCAGAGAAGATACTAGTGAAGTTTTGAACGTTTTGACATACTATTTTTAGAAATTTCTATTTTTAGTAAGTCTCACTACATCCTGGAGAATGACCTTATTTTGAGTTTGGAAGCACTTACTAATTTTAGTAAGTCTCATTGTATCTCCGATTGGCATAATTTTATGTTTGAACAAACTTACTATTTATAGTAAGTCTATTTTTAGTAGGTCATTTCAGGCAATTGATGAGCATTGATAGAATAGGGAGAAAATGGGTATCCAAAAATGCGATCAGATGGAGTAGTTCGAAAAACTATCATTGAAAAAAGACTTCCAAAAAAAAGTACTAATGAAAAAAGAACTTCCAAAAAAGCACTTTCGAAAAAAGCACTTCCAAAAAAGGGCACCAAAAAAAGCAGTCATCTTGCTCTGAAAAAGATAGGCAATGAGGTGCAATAAGATGCCCTACCATGTTTTGAAATTTATCTGCATCTAGATTTAGAGGCACATTAGTCTCTACTAAGGCTTTTTCAAGAATCTCCTTGTGAGTTGGTGAGAGCTTGAGCAATTCTAAAATAGAGATCTGAGCAGGGGTACGTTGCAATTGGTCTACCAAATTATATTGTTTTGATGATGAAGATGAGGTTTGATTTGGTAGAACAATTCTTGGAGAATTTCCAGGTAGAGTAATTTTTTATGCTTGCCCCCTAGTTACAAAATTAGATGTTGCTTCCGTTGGCTTCTCTTTTACCACAATAATATTTATGGTATTTTCATCACTATCTAAAGTATTAATTATGTTATCATAGGTATGGGCAAAGTTGACCTTCTCATTACCTCTTTTATTATTTTGATTATTGTTTGATGACTCACCCTTTTTGTGGTTTAGGAAAGGATTTTTGAATGTCGTATGATCTTCATTGTTTTGGGGCCCTTCAACCTTTATTGTCCCATCATCAATTAGTTCTTGCACAAGGTGTTTCAATTTCATGCATTCATTGGTTTTATGACCCTTATTACGATGGTATTCACAATGGTGAGAATCATTCCACCAATTTGGCTTAATTTTGGGTTCATATGGCCTTAACTTGGGTAGCGTAATAATTTTGTTGGCCACTAAAGTCCTTAACGCATTTTTCAATGGTTCACCTAAAAAGGTGAATTTTCTCTTTTGATAAGTGGAAAAGAAAGGCTTAGGCTTGTTGCCATTAGCATTATTGAAGGGATTATTGCTACCATTGTTGTTGTTATTGTTAGAATTGGTGTTATTGAAAGGAGCTTTATTCGTTTGATTCACATTATATGAAGAATTCGTTTTACTTGATAAATTAAAAGGAGTAGCTTTTAAGTTGTGTGCCTCCACAACTCCATCGTTCACAAGATTTTTGTTATTGTTTTTCAACCATAGTTTAGGTTGATCATTGTGTTTATTAGCTCTTTTATTGTTGGTATAATTAGACACATAATGATTATTATTAGTGTTGGTATAGGGTTTATTGTCTTTGAACAATTTGATCTCTCCCCTCTTAACCAACACATCTTCAATTTTAATCCCATTCTCAATAAGTTTTTCGAATGTAGGGGGACATTGAAGTTGGAGCCTATAGTTCATCTCCACATTTAAGTTATTCATAAATATCTCTATTTTCTCCTTTTCAGGGATACTTCATGGATATCTTGCAAAAAATGTCGTCCACCTTTGAAGGAACCCTAAGAAAGATTCACCATCCTTTTGTTTTGTATCACATAGTTTGAGCATGGTAATCTCATGTTCGATGTTGTAAGAATAATGGGTTACAAATTTGGAGGCTAATTCCTCAAAAGTCTTTATCCCTTGCAGAAGTTTGGAGAACCATTCCATGGGTTTCCCTCCCAAACTTCTTGGAAAAAGTCTCATTAGGTATGTGGTGTTACATGCATAAATTCAATGCTTAGAGTGCAAAACTCTCTAAGGTGATCCTATGGGTCTGATTTACCCATGTATTTATCGCATTTAGGAAAAATTGTATTAATAGGGAAATGTGCCATGACTAAGCTTTTGTCAAAAGGGAATGAGAACAAGGCCTCGATAGAGAATGACTTAGGTTCAACATCCTTTTTCATTAAGTCAATCTGTGGTTGGAACATTTTCAATTGTTGAGTCATAGCATTCATCGGGTTTTCTTCTTCTTTGTTTTTCTTAAGTTGATCCACATCATAATCATGTGGTAGCTTTACGCCTGCTTGGGCTAGAGTTAGGAAAAAATTCTCCCTATCCCTATCTATTAGTTTATCCATGACTTCAAGAAAATCATTATCTTGAGCCGCTCGATTAGCCCTTTCTTCAAGTGTTTCCTTAGGCTCTTGGTTAGCGTTATTGATATTGTCATTGTTTCCTCCATGATGGTGATCGTGAAACTTGGAGTTTCTATCCATTGATTCAAGTCTCTTTTCAAATAGATTTGGGAGACTATCCCCTTGGTTGTGATTGTCGAAAGGACTTTGATATTCAAATTCGGGGACTTCTTTGAAATGCAAGTGTCGTCTTCTTGTAAAGATAGTTTAAGTCTATGAGAGCGTGTGGAAACCGACATCCAACAAGGTTTGATTTCAAATCGTTTTCCCCAATTTGGTAATTGTTTGTTTTTATGAAGAGATTTAAAAATATAAGATGAATTTTCAAATGGATGTCTCTTACTTTTGCTATGTATTTTTCAAACAAAACAAGCACAAGTACACTTGTTCTTTTTAACCCTCTACACAAAAAGTGTTTGAATTTGTAAGGAAGTTATCACGGTTTTTTGCACAAAAAGACACTTCAAGCAATCTACCTAGCTCAAAATTTGGTTCGTAAACATGGCTCTATAAGGTAGTCTTTGCTAAGTTAACAAGGTATTTAATCAAGATTCCGTTCAAAATGGATATTAAACTTTCATCCTCCAAGTATATTAAGAGGCTTCCCACCACCGGTATGGAGGAGTTTTGCGCAATCCCAAAGGACTACTCGAGGAAGTTCAAAAATTTAACACCCTTTTGTCACACACCCCATTAAAGATGCATGCATTTCATTTTATAGTGGGTTGGATGATTGCGTCAAAGGCAATTATATCCCACTTTGGGCTGTCCCTCTCACTGGCCTTGTTAAGGAAAATCTCTGGAGGCGAGCCCACTAAAGATCTAGCATGTTCATTTGAAAGTAATAAAGTGGAATAAAGAGATAGGTTTTGGGAGTTTGATTCACCAAAAGGTGAAGAGCATATCCCTATCTATTTCTCAATTCCCAAACATTTTTAACAAGGTTCAATTAGCAAACCGACTAACTAATGGGAATCGAGTATTTCTACTCTTTTCCACAAACAAGGGGTTGTTCAAATTTAGTGCTTGATTTACTTAGCCTTTCTTTTAATCAAGGAGTTTGACATTTTTGACATTTTGATTCACTTAGAAAGTGAAGAGCATAGGCCTAATATCAAATTCCTCAAACAATGATAGGCTGCTTTAATTACTAGATTTTGAAATTGACAAAGCCACAATTTAAGCAAAAAACAATGACTAAGTTTGAGGCTTACCTTCAATCGAAGCTAGCTAAAGCTAGGGGCATTTTTTATAAATTTTTCATTTTTATGCTCACCTAGTGGCGATCGTTCCTTTC
Source organism: Chamaecyparis obtusa (assembly GCA_027943335.1). Taxonomy (NCBI): domain Eukaryota; kingdom Viridiplantae; phylum Streptophyta; class Pinopsida; order Cupressales; family Cupressaceae; genus Chamaecyparis; species Chamaecyparis obtusa. The sequence continues at coordinate 53,542 of BSBK01006498.1, forward strand.
CACTCACTTCTCCTCCAACAAGTTAGTCAACACAACCATCCAAAATGAAGAAAACAAAGATAAAATTGAATCTAAGCCTTATTTATCAAATTTTAGCAAAACTTGATTAAGGTGAGTAAATCCAATTTAATGATATGAACTTTGCTTTATATGCTTCTACAAATTTTAAGTATTGTTCATATACCTTGCTTTCTTGTTGAGAATCTTCCAAAACCAACTTAATGTGTGCAATATTCTCCTCTTTGATCCTTTTTGTCAAATGTTTTCCCTCACTGTTAAATCTGGTCTTTGGTTTTTTTATTCTTTTATGACCAGTCATCTTGCAGACATAGAGAAATTATTTCCTGCAAATCAGATTCTGTTAATTTTCAATTTAATCAAAAGTGCTACAGAATCTATTGAAAGCACTATTTAAATACTTAAACGCATTGTGCATCAGATTAAACGCGCTGCAAAAATATTTAAAAGCGCTAAAATAGAGATTAAAAGTGCTGAAAAACTTAGCAAAGGCATTAAGAAAATATTAAAAGCACTGGAGAATTATGCAAACCGCTGGCTAGTCAGGGCAAAAGTGCTGAAAGAAAATTAGACAGATGACAAAAGGAATTAAAAGTGTTGAAACTCCCTATAAAGGTGCAAAACTTTGCCGTCGACACGTTGTTTTAGGTCTCAAAAGTGCTGAAGAAATTGGTAAAAGCACTGCAAAAAGGATCAAACACGCTATTTCACTTGCAAAATAGAGAAGAAAACAAGATTTGCAAGAAAAATTTTACTTCTCCAAATTTATAAATTTATGAGGCCTAATGCCCCATGGTGGGCTCCATTTTGTGTACTAGAAAAAGTACCTTCATAGGGTTAGTATCATCAATAATTCAAAATAACAATTAAATTACCACAAATAACAATCTATTTAAGCAAATAATTGACAATTAAGCACTCTCTGGATCTCTATTTAGGGATGCTAATGTAAACCTCTTAGCAAGCCTCCATTAGTGATAGTCCTAAAATGAGAATGATATGATAAAGAAAGCTAAAACAATTCATTCCAAATTGAAATGCTAATTAGCTTCTATATTTGCCTTTCTAGCTCTAATTTGCAAGAGGTTTGATGCTATTCTTAGATTTGTGGATGATTAATGAGTGAATTATGCCTTTCTTTTATAGATTTTGGCAAGGGTACGGGGTGTAGTTGAGTTGATCATGATTAAATTTGAGTTAAGTCCATGGTTCCACCTTTGGAGACCATTTAAATATTTTATCCTCAAAGCTTGGGACAAGAGGACAAAATGAGTAGACAAGATGCTCTTTCCAAATGAGTGATTGAGATTTAATTTAGGCTTGATCCATGTGAGCTTGGTTCTCAATTCCTATTGGTTGATTGATTTTTCTCCCATTTGGTGGTTGAGAGAAAATGCGAATTAATTAATTGAACTTATTTAATTTGTTTAGCCATGTGTACGCTTTGAATGGGTTGATTTGATTTAATTGAACTATGTAATTAATTAGATTAATTACATAATTAATTGATTTATCATGATTTATTTGATTTAAATTGATTTGATGGCTTTTGATTTTTAATTATTATTGGATTTAGGTTCAATTGCAATTTATCTTTGATGTGATCTTGATTTTGATTTAATTGCATTTAATTGTGTTGATCTTTGCCTTGATTTCTCACTTAATTGATCCTGTCCATTTTTCAGGTGATTACAGTTAGGTTTTTGAAACTTGTTTGGATTAAGAGCAACATCACTCTTATCAACTAGAACAGGAGCCATTGGAGTGTTGCTCTCAAATTGACTCACTTGTAATTGATAATGATGAAGCGCTGCACAAAGTTGTTGAAAAGAGGTAAATTCAATAAGCAAAATCTTATCTCTAATATCCTTTTGTAAATTTGAAATAAACATACGTTGAATATCAATATCAGGAACATGATAAGAAATCTGAGCATGCAAATGCTTACATCTACCAATGAATTCAGTCAATTTTTTTGTAGTATTTTGTTTACAATGCATCAAATCAATTAAGGACACTTGCAGACCAATATTATTTTAAAATTGGTGAATAAAGGCATTAGCAAGTTTTGAAAAGGAATCAATAGAAGAAGGTGGCAAGGACTAATACCATTGCAAGGCCTTGTCACGAAAAGTTCTAGAAAACAACTTGGCTAAAATCCTATGGTCATGAGCATAATCACTACAAAGGATTTGAAATGTTTTAACATGAGTAACATGGTCTCCCTTATCATTGTAATTATAAAGACGAGGCATATCGGCTTGCTGAGGAATATGAGCACGAATGATGTCTAGGGATAAAGTACTTCCCATGTCACATGTAGGAATACTAAACTTAGATTGAGTTAAAGACGCAAGTTGTTGTTGTAAAGATGACATAGTTTGAGCCAAACTGATGATTGTTGAATCATTAGAAACACTAGATAAAGTGTATGAAGCAATAGGAATGGAAGACACAATCGGTGGAACACTAGGAACCATAGTTGGAAGAGGATTGGAATAAGTAAAAGGAACATTGTGATAAGAAGGTTGTGAAGTAGGGAGGGACACAGTAGGAACACTCATAGGAAGAGAGGGAACCAACGTAGTCACCAAAGAAGGAGTATAGGTAGGAATTCTAGGTAAAGGAATGGAAGAAGATTCCACACTAGTGACATGAGGAGTGAATCCTAAATCTTGAGCTTCTTGAGCTAAAGGTTTAACATTTGAATGCACAAGATGAGTAATATCACACAAGATATTAACACCTTGATCACTATCACAAAGGACTTTCTTAAGAGCATTTATAGCTTGAATAAAATCTTTATTATGGTTTTCTTGACTAAGCCAATTTCCCATTTTATCAAGTTCAGTTGAAAGTTTTTGCACTTGTTCAAGAGGAACTCTTAAAGCATCATTCGCATCATGAGATGAGTGAGAAGAGTTATGCTCCATAATAGGATTGGAATCATGAATAATCAAATTGTCATCCAGGATCCTAAGGAAGGGAGAGGAAGACTCAGGATCAAAGGCACGTCCATAAGTCTATGACTTCTTCTAACCAAAATATTATAAGTAGGACTAGAGGTAGTAAAGCTCATATAACAATGCAAATGCAAAAATGAACTAAACTAAGAAAACACAAAGCATAAACACATTAATTTTTTTTATTTATATGAGATGCAAACACATAAAAGAAATCTAATACATGCAAGATTTAACACCATAAAAGAAAGAGTTGTCTATCACAGGTTCACCAAAATGTAACGGATAAAATTGGATGTGTATAAAATTGGATGTTTTGAAAGGGGGAATATAAGATCTACTTCTTAACCCAAATTTCCAAAGGAAAGATCCAAATTGATTAACCACAAAGAAGTGACTAATGCACAAATGAATCAATTGATGGAGAATATGAAGAAAGGAGGAAACCTTATATTCTATTATAGAAAGTATGTATTGAAATCTTAATGGAATTGAAGATAAATACTAACCTCAAAATATGACAGATCTGGAAAATGTTATTTTTCTGGTGTCTGTACATAGTTTCAAGAATTTTTGCAATCGGATTTGGCCTGGAAACATAGAAACAGAGAAAACCCAAAAACCTTCTGCTTCTCTGAGCAAGGTCAACCTTGACCCAAGATAGGGGTAAGATCTTACCCCGAGGCACAATCTTACCCCTAAAAGTCGACCTTGACATGCACTTCTCTGATGAATTTTTTTTTCGCAGATCTTGAAAGTTCATCGAAAAAGGTACTCGGATCTAAACTACAATTTGTTGTCCTGCACCTTTACCTACAAGAAAAAAGGTTTTGTTTGTTGGATGAGAGGTTTGTCTTGGTCAAACCTCGATTTTGGAATTAAACTTGAAATATAATTGAATTTGTAGAAATAAACAAAGTAAATGGAACAATTCACCTTGCTTATGTTGAAACCCTCGTGGAGGATTCAAATCCTTGGATCCACAAGAATGGATGCTCCAAATGAATGTATAATTGCATGTAGGATGTCTCAAATCAATTACATTATATCTTCAACACCAATCTTGAATGGATCTTGGAATAGGAAGAAGCTTGAATGAATGTGAATGGAGAAATCTTCAACAAAGGGGCTCCATAGAGATTGAATCCTTCAATGGCTACCGATGGATATCATTGATGAATTGGATCTTGAATGCTTGAATCCTTGAGGATGAATGAATGTTTGAATGCTTTCCTTCTCCTTCTTGCTTTCTTGATGATTGCTTGATCACTTGATTTCGCTTTATACTTGAATTCAATGGATGATGGATGTGAAATGAGAGAGGACGGCTTCCTTTTATACAAGTTAGGGTACAAACTTCTAGAGAGGCTTACATAGGAGAATTAAATTCCAATTTAAGCCTTTACTCTTGGAAGTGGATACAATTTAAATATCATTTAAGAGTTTACCATTTCAAAGCCTGAAATAACCGACTCAGAAGCAGGGAATAAAACTTTCTGAAACCCAACATCTGGAAACTTTCAAGACTTGAAATATGGACCCAAGGTCAGGGTCGAGGTCGACCATGACCCTAAGGTCAAGAATCTCAAATCCTCAGGATAAGGTGCCAGAAATATGCTAAAAAAGGTGGAAAGAGAAGAAGAACAGGGGGGAAAAGCCAAATCCCAGTCAAAGACCCATTCAAGGCATTTGACATGACCCTAGGCCACTTACTCGAAGGGCTAAACCGGTCCTAAATGGAAGTGCTTCAATTTTTCGATGATACAGATAGCAATTGCCTTACCAGTTAAGGTTTGACATCAATGACAATACAACAATTGTTTCAATTGCAGTTTCCAACAATCTCCCTCTTTGGCATTGATGACAACACCACATGAATAACACATGATTTACCAACCAATCCAAAATGTCAGTGCATCAGAAAGATTTATAATATCCTTAGCTTTATTCTGATTCACAACAACTTATCCTTTCTTGACTGTTCATACAGTTACTCCCTTTGAATCTTTTTTGTATCTCTCTCCCTCTGATTCTCTAAATCTTTGAATCTTGGAACATATACCTCAGTGTTCTTTATATCTATGTTTTCATCTAAATCTCTCCCTCTTTGACAATAATGCCAAAGCAGTATCTAGAACTTACATCTTTCATATGTAAATGTCATCTTGTCAGTTCAGTATTTCTCCCTTTGTCATCTTGCTTATGAATGATTACTAGCTTTGTTGTACTTTTCACAACTTTAGGAAGCTCCTAAAGTGTGACCTTTCCTGCATCAATTTGTCAGATACTCTGTGTAGCACATTTGATGCAGTGCTCCTAGTTGACTAGGTAGCCTCAGTTAGGGGAAGCACCCTTAATTTACCTCTAAGATATTCATGAGCATCCTTAGGTAAAGCTTTTGTGAATATGTCTACTAGTTGTTCTTTTGTATTCACATATTCCATTCTCACTTCTTTATCTTGTACCAATTCCTTCAAGTAATGATACTTGATAGCAATATTTTTAGTCTTTGTGTGCATCACTGGATTCTTTGATATATTGATAGCACTTGTGTTATCACAGAAAATAACAACTAGCTCAATGATTTCCTCTTTCATTCCTTTCAACAATTTCTTGATCCACACCAGATTTGAATAGTTCACTGTAGCTACTACATATTCAACTTCTGTTGTAGATTGGGAAATGCAGTTTTGTTTGTTGCTTGTCTAGGAGACTAATCTCTTTCCTAGAAAGAATGCTCCACCACTTGTATGTTTCCTGTCATTAACATTTCCTACCCAATCTGCATCAGTGTAGACTCTCAGTTCAAATTTATCATTCTTCTTGTAATACAATCCATAGTCTTCTGTCCCTTTTAGATATATCAGTATTCTCTTCACAACCATCATATGATTTTCCTTAGGATTGGTAGAGAATCTTGCCACAATCCCAACTACTAGGGCTATATCTGGTCTATTGTGGACAACATATTGTAGCTTTCCAATCATGGATCTATACAGGGTTTGATTCACTTCAACAGTATCATTAGTTTTAGACAGTTTATGTCCAATAGCCATAGGAGTACTTACTGGTCTAGAATCCTCCATTCCAAAAGTTTTCAGTATCTCTTTGACATAGCTAGATTGTGTGATAAAAATACCTTTCTCCATTTGATAGACTTGCAAACCAACAAAGAATTTTATCTCACCAAACATAAACATAACAAACTTAGTTTGCATCTCATTTGAAAATTTATGACATAGGGCATTTTGTCCTCCAAATATGATATCATCTACACAAATTTCAACTAACAAAATCCCTTTACCTTCTTCAACTTTCATGTACAGATTGTTGTTGTCATTTTTCCTTGTAAATCCAATCTTTATCAAATAATTGTGCATCCTCTCATACCATGCTTTGGGGGCTTGCTTCAATCCATACAACGCCTTGTTCAGTTTGCAAACCATATTTTTCTTGTTTGGATCAACAAATCTTTCAGGTTGTTCAATATACACTTCTTCTTCTAGTATACCATTTAGAAATGCAGACTTGACATCCATCTGATATACTTTGAATACTCTGTAAGCAACATATGCAAGTAGAGTTCTCACTCCTTCTAATCTTGCTAGAGGGGAAAATGTTTCCCCATAGTCTATTTCTTCTTCTTGTGCATAACCCTTGCATACCAGTCTTTCCTTGTTCCTTGTGACTTGTCCATGTTCATTAAGCTTGTTTCTGTATACCCATTTTGTTCTAATAAGATTCTTTTTTTCTGGTCTCGGCACCAGATTCCAGGTATCATCCTTTTCTATTTGATATATTTCTTCATTCATAGCTTGAATCCAGTCTTCATTCTCTAAAGCATCTCTTATTGTCTTAGGCTCAAACTCACATAATAAACATGGAGGGTCTTTCAACTTACTTCTGGTCAAGACTCCAAATTCCTTATCTCCAATGATTTTCTCAAGCTTATTATGTCTTCTCACATACTATGCCAATGTAGGTTCAAATTTATGTTCTTGATCTTCAGGTTCATCATGAAAATTATCGGTTTCTTCTTCTGATTGCTCGACAACATCCTCATGATGCTCGACATTGCTTACCCATGACTCTGCATCTGGTGTAAGTGTGTTACTTGCCCCTCCTTCTTCCATATAGACAAAAGATCTATAATCTTTAGGTTCTAGTTTACCTTCTTATTCCTTCTTCTCTGCATAAATTCACCAACTCTCACATTTGCACTTTCCACAATTTTGTTAGTGTTAGAATTCAAACACTTATAAGCTTTTCTCTTAGTGGAATAACCTAGGAATATGCCTTCATCACTTTTTGTATCAAAATTTTCATTTCTATAATCTTTCAGTGTATAGAATTTACTCCCAAAGATTCTAAAGTATTTCACATTAGGTGGATATCCATGCCATAATTCATAAGGTGTAGCATTTGTACCTTTCTTGATTTATACTCGGTTTAAAGCATAAACCATTGTACTTACAACTTCTCTCCAGTATTTTTGTACAACATTCTTCTCAATCATTAGTGTCCTTGCACAATCCATAATAGATCAATTTCTCCTCTCAGCTATGTTGGATGTTGCTGATGTATTCAAGGAGATTGTTGGATGTTGCTGATATGAAATTAATATTGTTGTCATTCATGTTTTATCATTGATGTCAACTTATGTTTCTAAGAGGAAAATAGATTGGTTATCACAGTGCATGGACACTGTACAGATGTTTTAGATGCTATGAAGATAGATGAGAGTTTAGGAAGGTGTTGTGATCTTATATCCAAGATCACATGATGTAATGTCTCATATTGGATGAGTTACAGATGTTTTGGTGAAGACTGGTCACTAGACTGCGACAGTAAGAAATGCCAGAGTTAGTCTTTGTGTTTCTGGTATATCGTCCAGATGATATGGATTCAAGGTATGTGAGCTTGAGGGATGATAGACAAGATACTGAAGGATGTTCATTAGTTAGCGTAAGGTACTAATTGATTGGTGACGTTAGTTGTGGCGTGTGTTCTGGAAAAGACTTATTTTGATGAACTACAACTGATTGAATACTTGAATGACTTGAAGATCAGTGATTAGAGATCACCGAGTTACTGAAATGATATGACGTAAGATAATTAAATCAATCATTATGTTTTCATTGATGTCAACTAGTTTTGACAATACTTATCATGTTAGTTACAAACATCTAAACATCTATAAAGTGGAGAGAAGAGATGAAGAATTGGGATATCTACATGGAGAAAGATGGATATGACAAATGAGGATAAGGAATACTTTGGGTAACATATTGATGAGTCTATGACTTCATATTGTTGACTTGATTATGTTGCATTAATCTATTATGAAGGAGGAAGAAAAATGTACAAGGCAATGTGGTCAGTAAATGAAGCACTTCAGTATACACTGAGCCAGTGTAGTGTATACCGAGCGACAGTATTAACCGAGCTTGTGTTCACCGACATATTTATTTGTTAACCGAGTATGGATGAAAGTATTAAATGCTTAAGTTTAGCCGACATAAATTGATGAGCTGGAAATTGTTATGATTTCAAGATTGAGGATAAAGTTTGTTATGAGATCCACGACTGAAAAAATTCGGAGAAGATCTAAAGGATCAAATTGAAACTTTTTATTGACAGATTTGTCAAGGAAGGTTTAAGAGGCAAAATCAATGAAGGAGAATAAGCAGCAAAATTTGATGGTTGATATGAAAACGGTTTATCTGTCTATATAAGAGACATGAGTTTCTTTATTGAAACATGTCGATGTAATACCCCAAAATTGGCATCTTGATATCCTAACCAATTTTGTTGCATTTTAGTCTCATTCTCTCAATTCTGAATCATCAAAGTCCTATTGTAGTAGGTAATTCTATCTTCTGATTAACTTAGTGTCAAATGCAGAAAACCTTAAATTTGCGTTAATCATATATCATATTTAATTTCTAAATATCAACTATAATCGGCTAAATAAACCTTATGATTGATTAATTTAATTATAGAAGTCCTAGCACTTTGATTAAATTAAATTCACCCACTTTAGCTAAAACACATGAAAAATAAATCAAATAAATATTTAGTTTTAAATAAATATCCTCATTTCAATAAATGAATTTAATTATTCAAATAATTGAGAAAATCCACTTATGAGGCAATATTGTATTTATTTGAATTAAATATTCTCTCCAAATCTTCTCTACAGTTCATAAAAGGAAACTTTGAGTTAATTGGAATTCAAAAAAAGGAAATGAAACAATTAAAGCTCCATACAGAGAAAAACAAAAAGTTGACTGCGTCTCTATAGAAAACTTTCCATTTTGGATTGATCTCTCATTCGATCTTCACCGTTCATCTGATTCAATCTCAACCATCGATTGAATCTGGGATTCTATAAAAGAACCCTCATTTCTCATTCAAAAGATCCAACTTTTTGAGCAATGAAGTGTTGTCACATTGTTACCAGAACTTCTTTTGCATTGAAGCTTTCATTTCTTAGCATAATCTTCATTTCCAGATTAGTATATCATGTTTAGCTTAACGAGGCATTTCATTTCTTAATCTAGTTTGCTTTCATTGTTCTTAGATTAATTTCATCATTTCTAGATTAATTACATACTCATTCTAGAATAATCTACATTGTGCTTTCAATCAAATCCTTCATTCTAGTGTTAGTCTATGGTTGCAGGACTCTCGATTCTGAGAGCAATTTCGAACCCTACCTAGATAGATGGCAACAGGTCGAATCATCCAGACAAGCAGGATGAATGATCTGATATTCATTCTTGTTTGCAACTAGTGAGCAATGACTATGTTGAAGTGTGGAGCTAAATCAGAGGCCCATATTTAGTTCATACATTTTTGGCGCCCATCGTGGGGCAGAAAATCAATTTTTGGCCTCATTCATATTTCATCGTATTTTAAGTTTCTAGAATTTTTTTGAATTATGTCTGTACTTCTGTACATCCCTATATGGAATCTCGCGTGAAGATTCTCACTGTGTCACATGAAGTTTTGAAGGTTCTGGCATTTCCTCGTGCGAAAAAGGTGTTTTCTCATGTGGGACTGTGTACAATCTCGCGTGAAATTTTGCATCCAGAGACCTAAAACTCGTAGATTTGTACTTTTAGTTTGTTGATTTTTGACATTTGCTATTTGCTTCGACTTTTCTTGGTTCTACTTTTTCTGGAGACAACGTAATACTGGATTGTAGAGCTTTGGACTTGAGGTGATTTGCTACAATCTCTATAACACTTCAATTTTGGACATCAAAATGAATCTCTTACGTGTTTGGCTTGAGTGTTTCTTTGATAAATCACACTTCAATTTTGGGCTCTAAAAAGAATCTAGATTCACTTTCAACATATCTATTTCACATAGTAAATAGGACCTACAAACACTATTTGTGGCATTCTTGAGAGAGTGGGCTTCATTCGCTTATTTTTCATGTGAAGCTCTTCTTGATGACAAAACCCCTTGTAGGTAGGGAAGGAGTTGATATTACCTCACGGTCTTACTTGGTTTTTGTCTTCAATCTTTGGTGGTATGTTCTCTCTTGGTCTCATTTAGAGAGATCGGTAGCCATTGTTGTTGATATACAAATCTTGGTGAGGTGGTTTCAATTTAGCATGTCAATGAATCTGTCTGCTATGTCTGGGTGAGGTGAAGAGGCTAGAGGATTATGCTCTGTTCCCTTTTGGGCACATCAGAGACTCAAAACCTTGAATCTGAACTAAGCCCCCATGTGGTCTTTTTTGTGAGTCTCCTTATTAGAGAGGGTTAACCATAGTGGACATTCCCTTTATTGGGTCAACCACGTGGACATAACCTCAAGCAGTAATAGCCATTCTTGATGTGGTAGCAACAGTCGCTATATAAATGTCCTTGTGGAAGAAATCTCCACGGGTGTAGTTTCTTGTTGGGCTATCAGATCTCCTTAGCATCTCTGATTGATTCAATTGTTGGAATGTGTTAAAACCTTGGTGCACCTAGATTGGAGTTCACCCTCTTGAGATTACAAAAGTTGCAGAGTCAAACCATTACTACAAACCATAGTGCAACCAACTTTTTTTTTTTTTTTTTTAAAAACTATGTGCGCGATTGCAAAATATTTTGAGAACATACACAAGTAGCACTCTTAGGGAATATAATACTATGTCACATATTCTTGTTCATGCGCAAGGTTGCTTTGTCCCTTGCTCATTGTTTGAAGACATTGTTTGCTTAAAATCCCTGATTGTTGTTTTATGTGCCTGATCACGATAGAAATCTCTTGATGCATGTAGAAGTTGAGTTGTTGATTTACATATGTCTGAAAACTTGATATTCTGTCAGAGAACAGCTAGTGTTGTGTCTCAAAATCTATTCCTGCCATGAAAACTATGTCAAACTGTCAAATTGTGTTTTTTTCTCGCGTGAGATTTTAGTTTTCTATGCATTTCCTCACGTAAGACAACATATCTTTGCACCTAGTTTAGCATTTCCTCGCGCGAGACTGCACTTCCTCACGTGAGACTGTCCCCTAATTTTCAAAACAACGAGCTTATTCCCATCAGTAGGTCACTTTTCTGTCTGATCTGGTTTTTATCTGGGGTCCGTCTGCCTATTCTCCTATTGTCTATTGCCTGAAATTGGATGTCTCAGGCTGAGAACCAAGTGATTACTGCTTAAACTCATGTTGTCTCTTTGTTATCTATCCTTTCCTACTGTGCTCTTTGTATGCACCCAAAAATGGTCGTCTAGAATTTGGGCCCCCTTTATTTGATTTATCAATCTTGAATTAATTTTATCAATAATCAATATTTTCAACATTATCAATTTCTTGATCAAATCTTAATTTCGATCATTTATTGGATTTTTTATCCTATGGGCTAACCATTTATCCTAAGTTTTTATTTACTTAAAAGGAATATTTCCTCTCCTTTTATTAAATAAAAAAGCCCCACCTTTTCCTCTTATCTTAAGTTGCACAAATAAAATATTATTCTTATTTTATAAAAAAGGAAAAAGCACTTTTTGTCTCATATGGACATAAAGTCAACTCCTATTTTCCTATTGGAGGATACTTGTGCACACGGATTGCTCCTCTTTCAAGCTCCACCGTTGATTGAGACTTTTGCCTCTTAATCTCCATGGTCCATCCTTTTGCATTTCTTATAAAAGGAGAGCTCTCTCCTTCATTTGCATATCCATCTTTTTCATGCTATTGTTATGCTGCAGGTTTTCTAGGTGCATTTGGAGCTTTTGGAGATCATTGCTACATCAAGCTCTTCTTGGATTTCCTCATTGCTTCATAGTTTAGACTTAATTTCTTGCATTATCATAGCATCCATAGCTTCATTTCATAGCTTAGTTTCCTTTTATGCAATAGATTAGCTTCACATAGCTTAATTAGGGGAATTGTAATCCATTGCTATTTCCTTTCATAGTTGCATTATACTTTCATTTTGATAGATTAACCTTGCATATTCATATTAGTTTGCATTGCATTTTCATACCTTGATTCCATTTGGAGATATTGGCATTCTTGCCCTTGTTTTCATTGTGAATCTCTCATTGTGTGGTTGACTAGCAAGGTCATGAGTTTATAGCTCTAGCTGAGAGCAATTTTACAAATCTTGCAACTCCATGCATAGAGAGCTATGGATCAATTTGTGAGGGCTCATTCTTGAGTTTCCTTGCATGTAAAGATTCATAGAAGTATGGTCACATTTTCACCATACATTTTTGGCGCCCACCATGGGGCAGAGTAGCTTAACTTTGTCCTTTATTTTTTGCATTTCCATAAAAAATTTCATCAATTTTCGGCTTTATTTTCGGTCTCTGGTTTTTCTGTCTCAAAGTGTCGCATGACATTTTACTAGTGTCGCGTGACAGTTCTTTGTATAGAAGCATGACACTTTACCAGTTAAAAGTGTCACCTCATTTGACAGAAAGTGTCACCTGCATATAGCATGAATTGTCACCCGCATATAGCGCGAACTGTCGCCCAGAGATAAAGTGTCGCACCTATATTTTTGAGAAATTTTTGCAAATGGTATCAAAAATTGAAGTGTGATATATCGTTGGAAAGGTCTTTTTGAGCTTACTCCAACCATGATGGTTTTATTTTCAGATTTTGTCATTTGATCAGTTATTTTTTTGTAGATTATCTAATTTTTCATGTGCTAACCATTGTTAGATTTTGGATTTTCCTAACCCTTGTGGGTCTAACAAGTTGTGGTTGTAGGTGCACTTGCTCGAGATATTTTTCCAAAAGAACGCATGTCAAAGAGGGCTACTAATGGTTTTTGCAGGGCTGCCCTAAGCACAAAAACCAAATCAAGTGCTTGTTTAATTGCTTTCTTTATTGAGTGCGGCATATACTAGTTGTTTCATTTCATAGGCACTTAATACCTTGTTGTAGGAATTTTGAGGTGGTAGGAGAGTATGCTCTTCACCCTTGTGGTGAAACAGAAATCTTGACCCATCTTGGGATTTTGAAAGCAAGGGGGTAATTAAATCTTTGCTTGATGTGTTTGGGAGAAATTTTTGAGATAGGGGAGTATGCTCTTCACCCTTGTGGTGAACCAAAAACCTTGAACCTCAAAAATTGATCTACTTTCTGTTTAGATTTAAAATCTTTTAGTGGGCCTGCTCTTGAGCAATCAAGAGGAACGACCCAAGTGGGGACAAGCCTTTTGCCGGCTCTTCCAACCCACTATAATCTCAAGGCTATTAAGGACACAAAACCTTGGTAGACATAGTACTTATCTTCGCTTAATGTGAGTAACTTGTGGGATTGTGACCATGAGGAAAGCATTGAGCAAGAATGCTTAAGGTACTCTTGAGGCCACGAGGTCCTAGTCCTTTATAAGGAGCAAGAGGGGTGCTATGAATGGAAGCCCTTACTATGAACCATTAGATAGAGGTCACCTTATTTTAGCCGCTTAGCTTCTTGGTACAAGGATTGATCTAAGTGGACTTACCCGGATCACCCCAAGACACTCACCATATGTGTTTTTTTGGTTGTGTTTTTGACACTTCCATGACAATGCCAATATCTCTTGTGGGAAACCACTTGGTGTGAGGCAAGGGAGTATCAAGTTGTGGGCCAAGTTGCTAAGTAATGAGCCTTGTCCTTCTAGGTAGTAATTGCTTGAATTGTCTTCGATTGTGCTATACCAGTGTAAACGTTCTTAACATTCAAACAAACGGTAGCATTCATAAAGTTTTTTATTTTGATATCACAAGTGCTTGTCTTGGCAAGGTTGCTTTTGCCCTTGTTCCAAGTGTTTTATGACATGTTTGATCACCTACTGTTTGCAAACTTGTCTTTTACTTGCTATTACTGTCTATCAAACTGAGAAATTGCACTATCCAATCTTTGAAATTGATCAAAACGCTTTAAAACTGAGATTTTCACATTCACTGGTCAAGAGTCGCACTTTTTGCCTTGAAACTATCACATAGTGAACATTTGTTGTTTACTTGATTTGTGTCATTTTCGGTCTTCCTTGGTCAGTCGAGGTCAGATCTTAGGTGCTGTCATGTTGCTCAACATCTCAATGAACGTTATGGTATCAATTGCATAAGATGAATCTTAGTCTTCTTCTTTCTTCTCCATTTCTCATGTTCTTCTAAAGTCTTCTATTCCCATGGGAAATTCTTCTTCTTCTTCTTCTTGATTCTTTTCCTCTTATTTTCTAGTCTACCTTCTTCTATTCATCTCTTTTATTCATTTCTTCCATGCTTGATTCCTTCTCTTCTACAACCATGAATTTCAACTACCTTGCCATGGAACCTCTCTTGAGAATGGATGATCTTGAACTCATTTCTCAATTTGAAGAATTTTATTCCTCCAATGGTTCTTCTAAATATGGCATGGGTGATAAACTTATAGCAAAAATAAAAGAAAAGTTGAATGAATCAGACGCCTTTACTAGAATCATCCACATGATCCTGTCACGATCTCCTTCTTCCAAATATTATTCATCTTCTAAATTTTCTCATCATTCCTCACATACTAAGTCTTATCATGACTCTTATAAACATTACTCACATTCTTCATCTTCCAAATCTTATCATGACTCTTCTAAAAATTATTCGAATTCCTCATTATCCAAGTCTTCTTCTTCCACTAGGTCTTCACCTTCCTCTTCTTCACAATCTCATTCCTCTTCTACTTCTCCCAAGAGTCTTACTTCTCTTCAGAAGACATACCATAAAGAGCAACATGATAGTCCTTGTGATGTCTCTTCCATAAAGAGTGATACACCCACCTATGATGACTATGATGACTATGATGATGGATAATGTAGTGATGCCCATGAAACTTCTATTCCTAAGCATCATCCTCATGGTACACTTATGATTTCTAAGGGGGAGTCGTATTGGGTAGACTGTGATGGTGATCCATATGAATCTAAATTTGAAGAATTTTTTGATGATTTTTGCAAACAATACAATATTCTTACTAAGGAGGAGAAAATCTACCGCGCTGATTTCAAACGTCAAAAGGATCTCTCCTCTAAAAGTTCTCATGTTGAAAATAAAGGTTGCAATCTCAAGCAAGATCATGTTAATGCTGAACCTTTGTCTTGTGATGGTTCCTTTCCATCTCCTATTTCTTCCAATACCCATACATTTCCTAAAGCTTTTGAGTCTTCCAAATCTTTCACAAATCCTTCATTCACCAAAAATCCTAATGCTTTTCATGCGGTTCCCTATAGTTATCCTCAAGAGCCACCTCTTAAAGAAACTCAAGCTAACCTTCACTTGGCTACAAATACTTTCAATAATGCTAAACCTAAAGATCTTAAGCCTTCATCTGCTATACTGCCTACTTCAGCTAATTCTTCACCATCTCTTCCAAAATCTTCCATACAATCCCAACATGCTTCCTTGTCCTTAGAAGTGGCTCCATGTCAAGAGGACTTTAAAAATGATGAAGAAAAGAAAATAAAAAAAGATCAAGATCAAGAACCCTCCATGTCATCTAATTATTTTCATGATGTCTTTGATCTGTTTCATGGTTCTTTTGATCCTCTACACTCTTCTGCATTCATTCCACCATCTCCTAAGCAAGATCAAGCTACTACTTATACCGTTGAGCTTATTGATAATCAAAATAACCTTACCACACTTGCGCTTTCCAAAGATGATACTTCCATTAAGGTTATTAAAAATGGTGTTGTTACTTCCAATGATAAGCCTATTGAAAATCAAGAGAAAAATTCTACGCTTGTGCTATCTAAAGATCCTTGTCAAGATCAAAGCCTTCCATCTTCTTGTTCTACCACTCCATGTTCACTTCCACTTTCTTCTCTTCCTAAATCTTTGCAAGCTACGAATGATCCTATCAAAGAAGTTGCTCATATTCAAGATGTTCATGATCCTATTGCAAATCCTAATGCTCACTCTAAAAATGCTGATGTCCTTGGTTGTGATATAGATGCTGATGAACTTATTGATTATCCTTTTGCGTCTTCCACTTCCATCCTTGGACCTCTTCCACCACTACTAAGGGCTTCATGTCTTCCTTCCATCTTGGGCCCTTATGTCCCTTCGCTTTCCCCTCCTAATTCTCCTAATTCATCATCCATTTTGGGTCCTTATGTCCCTCCATCTCCTATTTTTCCTCAAGATCAACATAGATGCATACCCTTGAATCTCTTTCATCCACCCACCCATCTAAACCGGTCATATCCTCCTTCTTCCACAAGTCCCAAGTCTTTTGGAAGTAACTTGAATGTTCAAAACAAGAGAAAAAAGCAATACAAGAATCCATCAAAAAAAGAAGATCACCATGTCTCCTCTAATCGACATAGAAACATAAATTCAAAAGAGATATCTAAGAAGAAAACTACAAGACAAGTATGGGTTCCAAAATCCATCATTAAGATATTCTCTCTAAATCATCAAAAAGAAATAAAAAGCTTAAAGCTATATGGATTCCAAAGTCTCTCTTCAAAAAGTCTCATGTTGAGCAAAAAGTGAAGTTGACATTCAAGCTTCCAAAAGCTTCTACTTCATCTTCTTCCAAAAACATTCTTCCATTCCACGTGCCTAAACCGCAACCTCTGCTAAATATTCACCATATTCCTTCACGAATTCCTTCATTCAAGTTTCCTCCACCCTCTCGCCACCCTTCAAGGTGTGTGTTGATGTTGATCTTGTCTTCCTTTTCATCTACCCTTTCACAATCCTTCCATTCATTATCTTTCTACCTTCTATCATTTTTCCTCATTTTCCTATTCCTCATATCTTCCAACCTCACTCGCTTTGCATAAAACTTTATCTTCCATTTTTCTCTTCCATCTTCCTTTCCCTATCGACATCTTTGAATATATCATTTTGAATCCTTGGCATATCATGGTTTATCCTTTCAAGGAGCATTATCTAAAAAGCTTGCCTTCTTCCAAAAAAAAATTTTAAAATTTTTTTAAAAAGAAAACAAAACAAAATTAAAAAAATTAAAAATGTGCCTTGGTGAAAACCTGGAAACAGGCACCTTGGTAGCAAAAGTAAAGAGAAATAAATTCATCATATGTGAAAACCACTCTCTTATGGTGCCTTGGATAAGTACCATGATGAAAACCTGGTAATCAGGCATCATGTGTAGTTCTTCTACATATTTCATCCATTCCGTCTTCTCTCTTTGATCTTGGCAATGTTGACATATACACAAACAATGGGCTATCTTGTGAGCTATCTTACGATGATCTTGCTTTCATTCCAGTCATGTTTAGCCTTCATTTTCATTTTCCTTCATTCATTCTAGCCTGTCGCTATCCTCTTCCCCTTGGTCTTGATCTAATAAAAATAGTAAAATACGATGCTATGAAGTCTCTTGACATGTCTACCCTCTTTGGACTACATCCTTTCGTGCTCTTACATTGCGCTTTTGTGGCTTATCCCATGTTGGCCTTTCATTGCTTGTCCAATATGCTTGTCATGAATTTTTTTTTCCCCTAGCTTGGGTACTCTTGAGGAGTTTGCCTTTGAGGATTTCTTCCCTTCATCTCCTTCATTCTCTTGTCTTCCACCAGCTTGCTAATCCCTCTTGTTCTCCACCTTCTTAGACATTGGGACTACACGATGTGATCTTGCTTAAAGAGTTTGATGTCTATTCTGTCTAGGGGCATCCTTTGTACATATTTATTGATCCTGAAAAAATACCAAAAAAATTTGATATATGATGCTGAAAAAATCCTAAAAAGCATATACAATCCTGAAAAAATACAAAAAAATCAAAAAATTTAAAATTTAAAAAAAAAAGAAAAAGTGCCTTGGTGAAAACCTGGAAACAGGCGCCTTGGTAGAAAAAATACAAAAAAATAAAAAAATAAAAAAATGAAAAAAGATTCCAAGTGGTGAAAACCTAGAAATGAGCGCTACTTGAGGCCTTTGCACTCCTATTTGTTAAGCATACGTCCTCGACACTAAGCCTTTCTCCATCATGTCTTGACCTTATTTGGTGTAGTTTGGAATAGATCTTTATTTTTTTTTTTAGGGGGCATACTTGTTAGCATTGGTCTTTTAGGTGCATTTGTCTCTTGGGGCATTTCACAACAGGTGTTTTTCAACACCAACCCAAATAATATTTTTCAACACTACCCTTGCGTCGAGTGTTTCTCAACACTTATCAGATGTCTTACCCACTAGTCTAAGTTTGATGTGATATTTCTCATTGGCGGATGTGATAACCAGAGTCTGACTCTATGACCAACACACATGCACTTAAACAATCAACTTGTTGAGATATGTTGACTTTATTTTTCTTTGTGTGCTGTCTATGAGGATTTCTTTGATGAGTGGTCTCTCCCTGAGAAGTTTTCAATGATGCATAGCTAGAAGACTGAGAGTATGAGAACATGTTTTATTTCTTTATCTGCTTATGGGTATATTTTCTTGATCCTAACTGTCATGAGCATTTATGCTGGTCTTACTTGACACTATGGATTGACAAGGTATTGTCCTTGATTGTTTTGTGAGTGCATGCTTCTAGTTATCCTGACTTCCATGTGTCTTGATACAAGCATAATCTTGCCATATCAAACATATGTAATCTCACTGCATTAGTCATCTTGACCTCCATGTCTTTGATGCCTAGGTGGGATTTCCATATTTCTATCTGATAAAGATCATATTCATATCCACATAGTTATGCTAGTGTGCATTGTATGATCTTACGACGCTACCAATAACGCTCGATGATGATAATTATATTTCTATAGGTGTTGTGACCTTGCAAGTCAACCACTTTCATAGTAGCTTGCATTCTTAGGTTCATCATAGTTTACCTTTTGCATCTTGCATATGGAGAGAGCTCTCCTTTTTATCATCTACGGACTAGTTGGTCAATTGTGCTCATTTTCTGATTCTTCTTGATCATATCTTTCATTTCTGGTCTTTCATATCACATCATTTTCTATCCATTTTCGGACTTGAAATCAAAATTTGAGTCACGTTTCCAAATTTTCCCCCTTCTTCTGAGCAGTTGACTGACTTTTTGAGGCATAATTTGATTTTCGGTGGAATTTCTTCCTTCCATGTCTCTCAAATTTTCTAGTCTTTCATTCACTCTATTTCTAGTCTCCTATTTCTATTCTTCTACATCCTCACTAGGGCATGTTTCGTTGCCTAATGGTTATCTTGTTATCCTTTACCTTTAATTATGATTTCATTTCAATTTGATCAAATCTTTATCGATTTGTTGTCTCTCCTCTACCTGATTTTGATTTCGATTCCGAGGGGGCAGTATTTATGGGATTCTCATCCCCAATTCCTTGATTCTCTTGATTCAGACATCTTTTGTGAGCTTTTTCTCAAATTTGAGATTCTTATCTCCTACTTTGAATGTGATCCTGAATCGACCTCATGTTCAAAGGCCTTCGTTTATGCTTTGTTCAGGTGTGATCTCGAATCGACCTCACATTTGAATTGTTTTGTGATCCCAAATCGATCTCACATTTCAATTCTTCTTTGACTGCATGTGTTCCCAGATTGATCACACATTAGTCAAAGAGGGGAAAATGTATGCACCCAAAAATGGTCATCTAGACTTTGGGCCCCCTTTATTTGATTTATCAATCCTAAATCAGTTTTATCAATAATCAATATTTTCAACATTATCAATTTCTTGATCAAATCTTAATTTCGATCATATATTAATTTTTTATCCTATGGGCTATCCATTTATCCTAAGTTTTTATTTACTTAAAAGGAATATTTCCTCTCCTTTTATTAAATAAAAAAGCCCCACCTTTTCTTCTTATCCTAAGTTGCACAAATAAAATATTATTCTTATTTTATAAAAAAGGAAAAAGCACTTTTTGTCTCATATGGACATAAAGTCAACTCCTATTTTCCTATTGGAGGATACTTGTGCACATGTATTGCTCCTCTTTCAAGCTCCACCATTGATTGAGACTTTTTCCTCTTAATCTCCATGGTCCATCCTTTTGCATTTCTTATAAAAGGAGAGCTCTCTCCTTCATTTGCATATCCATCTCTTTCATGCTATTGTTATGCTGCAAGTTTTCTAGGTGCATTTGGAGCTTTTGGAGATCATTGCTACATCAAGCTCTTCTTGGATTTCCTCATTGCTTCATAGTTTAGACTTCATTTCTTGCATTATCATAGCATCCATAGCTTCATTTCATAGCTTAGTTTTTTTTATGCAATAGATTAGCTTCACATAGCTTAATTAGGGGAATTGTAATCCATTGCTATTTCCTTTCATAGTTGCATTATACTTTCATTTTGATAGATTAACCTTGCATATTCATATTAGTTTGCATTGCATTTTCATACCTTGATTCCATTTGGAGATATTGGCATTCTTGCTCTTGTTTTCATTGTGAATCTCTCATTGTGTGGTTGACTAGCAAGGTTATGAGTTTATAGCTCTAGCTAAGAGCAATTTTACAAATCTTGCAACTCCATGCATAAAGAGCTATGGATCAATTTGTGAGGGCTCATTCTTGAGTTTCCTTGCATGTAAGGATTCATAGAAGTGTGGTCACATTTTCACCATACACTCTTGTACCTTGCGGTGCGATAGTCACATCTTGGCTTTTCTAGCCTTACTCTCGATGATACGTGTCGGGTGTATTTCACTCATTTCACTTTTTGCTATTCTAGAGATAGAGTTCTGAGCATAATCCTAGTCCTCTCTCGTTACCTAATCCCTTTTTATGCCTGTGACGACTCAAAGCGGTAATGTTTTCCCTCCATGTTTCACCAGATGTGATAGAGATAGACCTCGCAACTGAGGAAGAGGTCATTTTGAGCTTGCCATACAATCTGAGTGTCATAGAGGATCTTCACATTCTTCCTCCAAAATGTCTAGAGAGGAGTCCTTTCACTCTCCCTCTCCTATCATTTGACCTCATGTCTAGCGTACTTTTACTATGAACCTCGGTCAAACCAGGAATCCCTTGTTTCGAGAACACCAAGACTTTGAAGAATCATCGTTAGAGATTGATCCTTTTAAGGCATCTCACATTTCCTTTCCCAAGATTGATCCTTTTGAGGAACCCTGCATTTCCTTTACAGAGCTTAATCCTTTTGTGACACCTAGGGTTTCCTTGCTAGAGATTAATCCTTTTACAGAACCCAAGATTTTCTTAGCAGTGACCTCTTGTCATAGTGAACCTCCTCATACTCATTTTGCTCACACTGCACACTTGAAAACTAGGAAGATGTCACACAAACATCAAGAGGGTGAGTATAGAAGAGCTCATGATCATGATCAGGATCAAGCTCAAGATAACCAAGATGAATTCCATGCCCTAAGCATCTTTGAAATCCTTAGTAATGAAGATAAGGAGATAACCCAACAAGATGTTGAGGATGCCCGGTCCAACAAAAGTCTTCGCAAAATGATGGAAATTATGATGAAAGAAGAGAAAGAGAAATACTTTCTCGAGCTAGCCAAACAAGGGGCCAAGTTACCCCAGACTATAAAGTTGAGACTCTTGTAGTCAAAGAAGAGGAAACAGAGGTGGCTAAAATGCAAAAACTAGTCCAAGACATGCAAGCCCAAATCCAACAACTCATGAAAACCAAGGACACACCAGCAAATTAGTTTATACTGGAGAGCATCTATCCATTCCCATTTGACAAGAGTCTTAGCATGCCACCTTTTCCCAAAGGTGTAGAACTCCCCAAGTACGATAAATATCTAGGTACCTCTGATCCTCAGGATCACTCGAGAGAGTTTGGTGCTCTATCCATGGAGTTCATACATGATTAGACTTATCTCATGCATCTCTTCCCATGTATTTTGGGTGGATCTGCTATGGAGTGGTTCTCCCAACTTCCTACTGGTATCAAATATTTTGACGAGATTTCTAATCTATTCCTCTAGCATTATTCACATAACATTCAACATCCAGTCAACATTTGTGATCTTTGCAATCTGAAACAATGGATAAAAACAAACCTTGGGCACCTCGACCCAAACGTGAGTTCACTCCCCTAGGAGAATCTCTTGACGTGGTTTACAAGACCCTCTTGCAAAACCAAATACTCACGCCTCTAGATAATCTGTGTCCTTATGATCCACAACCATGACCTGCCTGGTGGAATGAGTCTGCATACTGTGATTACCATAAAAAAAAGGGTCATAAGACTTCTACCTGTATTCAACTTCGACACAAGATCCAAGATATTATCGATAATGGTGATGTTATTATGAGTGGTTATAACAAGAATTCAGATCATCAAGCATTCAAAGACCCCTTCCCCCCTCATGAGAAGGGTGAATCTTCTAAGGCCAAGAATACCAACAACAAGGTCAACTATATGTACAATACCAATGACAATGTTATTAATATGGTTGAACTTGTCAATGTCAAATATTGTGATGTGATCACCATCAAGGGGAGCAAGGACACTCCTAGACCCAAAGCTCTATTCATTTTGTGAGTCCCTATTGTACACTCAAATTGTGCACTTCTCTAAGTCATTACTTCCAAGAGAATCCATGAATGGGAAACCTTGAGAAAGCGACCTAGAGCTCCCTAGGCATGGAGTCACAAGGATATTAAGAATGCTCTCAGCTAGATCTATTAAGCCTATAACCTTGCTAGTAAACCACATAATGGGAGATTCAATGAGACAAGGGCAAGATTGCTAATATCCTCAAGAATCAAGAATGGAAATGCAATGCAACTATGCTAAGAATGAAGATGAAAGTAAGCTATGGAAATGAAAATGAAAGTATTACAAGCCTTGCTAATTAAACTATGTGAGCTAAGCTAGAACTTGAAAGGAAATCTAAACTAAGAAAGCATAAACATGAAGCTATGGTGCAAGAATGAAAGCTAGAATGCAAGAAGATCTCCAAAGCTCTAGAGTCTCCAAGAAATCTTGTAGCATAAGATTAGTATTCAAAGTTGGGATCTAGAATGAGAAAAGAGCTCTCCTTTTAAAGGAATTGAAAAGGAATGGACCATGGAGATTAAGAGGCAAAAGATTTAATCAAGGGTGGATCTTGAAAGAGGAGCAATCCATGTGCACAAATCTCCTCTAATGAGAAAATAAGAGTTGAATTTTGTGCCCAATATGAGACAAAAAGGCTTTTTCTCATTTTTATAAAATAAGAATAATGCTTTATTTGTGCAACTTAAAATAAGATGAAAAGTGGGGGCTTTTTATTTAATAAAAGGGGAGGGAATTCATTTTGGTTAAATAAAGACTTAGGATAAAATGGTTAGCCCATAGAATGTAATCGAATAAATGATAAAAATAGGATTTGATCAAGGAAATTGATATAATTTGAAAAATATTGATTTTTGAAAATATTGATTCAGGGGTTTGATAAATTGCTAAATGGGGGCCCAAAGTCTAGGCGACCATTTTAGGGTGCATACATTTGCCCCTCTTTGACTAATGTGAGATCGATTTGGGATCACATGTGGTCAAAAAATGGAATTGAAATGTGAGATCGATTTGGGATCACAAAACAACCTAGATGTGTGTTCGACAGATGGGAACACATCAGGACAAAGATAAGCTGATTGAAAAAGACAAGGCCAACACCCCTGTAAATAGGTAATTGTCAAGTCTCAAATAAGAGATAAGAATCTCAAGCAAGGTTTGATTGATAGGTTTGATAAAGTTGAATCAAGGATTGAAGTTTGATAGGTATTGCCCCCTCAGAATTGAAATCAAAATTAGGTAGAGGAGAAATAGTAAATTGATAAATTTGATCAAATCACTAGAAATCATAATAGAAGGTGAAAGATGATAGGATAACCACCAAGTAGTGAAGATATGCCCCAGTTTGCCTAGGTTTGTCTAAGAAAGATATAGGATAAAAATGAAGTCAAACCTCAGAGAGATGAATCCAATAAAAATGAATGAAAGACTAGAAGGTTGAAAGAGATGGGGATGAAGAAATGAAGGTACCCCAGCGAAGATCGAAGGATCAGGCCTCAAATGGTCAACCAACTGCGCAAAAGAAGGAGAAATTTTGAAATGTGATTTTGACTATCAAGATGAACTCATATTTCAATTTTGATCCCAAAAATGGATCCAGGACGTTGAAATTAGCCAGGAGTGCAATTTTTGTGAAATTTTGAGATGTTTTGAAAATTGGTCAAAATGCTATATAAGGGGTAAAAAGAGTCATTTTCAAAATCATTTGTATTATTGTGATTTGAAAATTTTTAGAGCTTAGAGAGAGATTATGGCTCAGCAAGCAGCGATTCCAGTCCACACACATTGATTCAAGTGTGGTCGATTGCACAACCGGCCTCCTCATTATGGTGCCCCGGTAAGTTTTCAAAAAAACTCACCTTTTGAGTCATTTATAGCATTTAAAACACATTTTTAAAAAAATATTTCAAATTTTACAAATGTGAAATGTCATGCAATACTTTTAAAGTATCACACACCAGTTATACATTGTATCATGCGATACTTTGTAAGCTAAGAAAATATCGCACGACCTTTCAAGAAAGCATCGTACGATGCTTGACAAAATGTTGTGCGATATTGGGCAAACTATCGCATTGGGTGAAAGTATCGCACCACTATGTAACAAAGTATCACATGATACAATATTAACAAAAATTATTGCACTAGTATAATATGAAGTATTGCATAGTGTTAAGTTGAACAATATAACATGGGTCTAGACAATTTTTGTGTTTGTTATGACTTGTACTGATTTTAGACATCCATCATGATATGTTATGACATCTGGTTTGGGGGTTTATGGCTTACAGGAGGCTTTTCAAGCGCTCATCATCAGAGCACTGAGAGAAGTGGGATTGTGCTGCGTTTGAGATCTTGATGATCTGGGACGAGCAGACTTGCGGGATATGGGTTTTGGATACTTGCTGCATATGCCCAATATACGGGCAAACCATGGTTTGCTGATAGCTTTGGCTGAGAGATGGCACAGTGAGCATAATACCTTTCACTTGCCAACTAGAGAGGCATCCATTACACTGGAGGACGTCTATCAAATTCTATGGGTACCTAGCCACAGGGATCCTGTGAGTATAATCATGTCTATAAATGATCTTTTAGTATAATGTTTCCAGATGATGAAAAATGACATGATTTTTTGTTGGCGTAGATATATTATGATTAGACCCTGACAGAGGGATGACAGGCCATCCAGGACCTGTTCCAGGATGTCACTATTATTGACAGGCATCTCAGCTGGGATCGGTTAGTCGAGGAGTTCGGCAGAGATTACCTAGTGGCATGTATAGTATGTTCCATATTTGCATAGGCTCTTATCACTGACAGGAGCCAGAGAGGATTTCCACTGGGTTGGGGCAAATTAGTGGTAGATCTGGTAGCACATCTGAGGTGGATGGCATGGGGCCCAACTATCTTAATAGACATGTACCATGAGCTGCATGAGATAGTGTACAAGGATAACATGACTTGGGCATGTGGGGCCGTTCTTGCTCAGATATGGGCATGGGAGCACATTGCTGTAGTGCGACCATGAGTGCAACTAAGGGAGTGGAGACACCCCTATATCTATAGATATATAGGTTTCATTACACAGCCCCATAGCGGTGATGTGACATACTATAGGAGGCTACTAGATGAGCTCACAGCCTTCGAGTGGAGACCTTACAGGCAGGTGAAGCAGTGGAGCGACTGGGATCAGGAGTTGGGGTATATGTTGTATAGTCGGCCACTACTTGGTTGGCATTTAGAGATTGTTGAGTGGTTTGTGATCTCTTAGGTGTGGAGGCAGTTTGGTTGCCAGCAGCGGATATCCATGGAGACCACCACATATGCCAAGTGCAGGGAGGATGATGGATTAGGGTGGTTGCCGATGCTGGACTACCAGCAAGTGGTACAGGAGACTACAAGTCTACGCAGGGAGCCCTGGGACTATCTAGCTAATGTGGCAGATGTCAGAGTTGATGCAGCCTACAGGACAAAGTGCTAGAGGCAACCATTCCCTAGATTCATGGTGCCAGATGCAGACCCACAGGTACAGGGTGGAGATGGGGATGATGATGATGGGGGAGACAGAGGAGGGGGTGGAGGGAGGAGAGTAGAGAGAGGAAAAGAATCTAGGTTAGGTGGTCGAAGACGGTCACAGAGATAGGTTTTTGATGATGAGGTGGAGGATGCAGTGAGATTAGTTCGTCGACAGGTGGACGCAGGACAGGACCAGCCTGCAGAGAGGGGAGGGGAGGATCTCAGAGCTAGGATCTAGGTTTTAGAGACTAAGATGCAATAGCTTAGGATTACCATTACCGTGCGAGATCAGCAGTTGATGGATTTATGAGCTGAGATAGATCGGCGGGAGAGGGCAGCACAGGCTGATGCAGCAGAGATCAGGAAGGAGGCAGCATGAGTTGCTTACTACCATGGATTATATATAGCAATTATCCCTGTGGCACAGAGAGCGCCACTCTACTTTGAGAGGGTAGTTAGATTTGATGTGGTACCAGATAGAGCAGCGACACCACCTCCACCACCACCACCACCACGTGATGGGGAGAGTCAGGCTTAGGTCTAGGATGTAGATGTATAGACATATTTTTGAGACACTATCTAGATTTTGGATCCCATATTGTACTTGTATCATTATATATATATGAGATGACTGGATGTTCGATATATCATGTGTACTTTGTCTCACTTGTGATGGATGTTTCAGTTTTATATTGTCTTGTTATATTGCTCAAATGTATGATGTATGCTCATATATGCTCATGTATAATCTCTCTGATAGATGTATCTTTAGTTCTCATGTTTATGATGTAGACTCATGTTTCTGAAAATGATCTCTTTATGATATAGGTATGATGATAAGATTAACCCCTTTGATGATAGGAAAAGGATGTGATGTGAAAGATAAGGAGCGAAAGACATAATCGAGAAAAAGAGAAAGGTGAGCGCAATTGACAAGTCCATGAAGGATGAAAGGAGAGCTCTCTCTATATGCAAGATGCAAAACTAAACTGTCATGAACCTAAGAATGCAAGATACTATGAAAAGTGGTTTACTTGCAAGGTTACAAAGCCATTAGACTCTAATATTCATCATCGAGCATTATTGGTAGCACCGCAAGATCATACAATACACACTAGTATAACTATGTGAATCTAAATATGATCTATATCAGATAGGTATGTGGGAATCCCACCTAAGCATCAAAGACATATAAGTCAAGATGACTAGTGCAGTGAGGTTCCCTAAGTTTAGTATAGCAAGATTATGCTCGCATCGAGACACAAGAAAGTCAAGTTGACTATAAGCATGCACTTGTGAAAATAATCAAGGATAATACCTTGTAGACCCCAATGTCAAGTGGAACAAGCATAAATGCTAATGACAGTTAGGACCAATAAAATATACCCACAAGCAGAAAAAGAAATAAAACATGTCCTCGTGCCCCCAGTCTTCTAGCTCAGCATCATCGAAAAATATTAGGAGAGAACACTCATCAAAGAAATCATCATAGACAGCACACAAAGAAATAAAGTCAAGCAAGTCTCAGCAAGTCGAGTGTTTAAGTGCGTGTGTGTAGGTCATAGAGTCAAATTTTGAGTATCGCATCTGCTAGTGGAAAATATCATGTCATGCTAGACTACGGGTAAGATATCTGATAAGTGTTGAGAAATACTTGACGCTAGGGTAGTGTTGAAAAACTCAATTGGGGTGGTGTTGAAAAACACCATTTGCAGGATGTCCTAAAGACCAACGCATCCTAGAGACCAAAGCTAACACAGTTATGACCCATAGACAAAGACAAAGACCAATTCCAAACCAAGGCAACAAGGTCAAGGCATTATGGAGAAAGGCTAAGTGTCGAGGATGAGTGCTAAGAAACAAGGGTGCAAAGGCCTCAAGTAGCGCCTGTTTCCAGGTTTTCACCACTTGGAGATTTTTTGATTTTTTTAATTTTTTTGTATTTTTTCTACCAAGGCGCCTGTTTCCAGGTTTTCACCAAGGCACTTTTTCTATTTTTTTGAATTTTTTGCATTTTTTATTTTTTTGTATTTTTTTAGGACTTTATATGCTTTTTAGGATTTTTTCAGCATCATATATGAATTTTTTTTAGAATTTTTTCAGGATCAATAAATATGTACAAAGGATGCCCTCAGACAGAACAGGCATCATGGATAGAACTTCTTTAGGTGCAAGACATTGATAGGATCAGGGAGGTGTTCTCCCTCTTTAGTAGATAACAAATAAGCACCTGTCCCAAAAGTAGCACTAATGGTGTATGGTCCAAGCCAATTAGGTTTGAATTTTCCCTTTTGCTCTCTATGTTGTTGGTTCCTAGGGTTTTCTTGTAAGACAAGATCTCCCACTTGAAATTCTCTAGGGAAAACCTTTTTGTTGAATGCTTTGGACATACGCTTTTAGAAAACCCTCATGTGATCAAATGATGCTTTATGTTTCTCATCGAGAAGTTCTAGCTCTTGGAGTCTCATGGCGTTGTAGTCTTCATCTATCACTAGACCTCTAAGGGAAACTCTAAGTGAAGGAATCTCCACCTCTAAAGGTAACACTGCTTCGGCACCATAAGTAAGGGTAAAAGGAGTAGCCCATGTAGGAGTATAAATACTCATTCTATAGGCCCACAAGGCCATATTTATCTGTAGATGTCAATCTCTACCATTCTTATGAATTGTTCTGTGGAGAATTTTGAGAATGGTTTTATTTGAAGCCTCTGCTTGTCCATTTCCTTGCGGTAAGTAAATGGAGGACCAATGTTGTTTTATCTTGAACTTCTTGTAGAGTTGTTTAAGGTCCTTGTTTTTGAACTGACCTCCATTTTCAGTGATTATTTCAAAAGGCACTCCATATCGACAGATGATATGGTTTAAAATGAACAAAGAGACTATTTTGCCTGAGGCAACAAAAAGTGGAACAACTTCTACCCATTTGGTAAAGTAGTCAATAGCAGTGATAATAAATTTGTGTCCACCTGATGAGTTGGGATGAATCTTCCCAACAAGATCAAAGGCCCAGCGCTGAAATGGCCAATGAGATATAGACAGAATAAGCTCCCTGCCTGGAGCATGTATCAGGTTACCATGTTTCTGACACTTTTTGCATGATTTAGCAAAAGCTAATGCATCTGTATGCATGGTAGGCCAATAGTATCCAACCCTAAGAAACCTTTAGGCCATGGCAAGACCATTGGAATGTCCTCCACAAATGCCCTCATGAATGTCAGCTAACGCTTGATCAGACTCATCCTTTTCCAAGAACCTAAGAAGTGTCCCATCTAAACCCCTCCTATATAGATCACCAAAGATAAGGGTGTGGCGAGAGGCATTTTAGGTTAAGTTTCTTCATTCAGAATGGTTGAAGGTTTCAGGAATAATGCCATCACAGAGATATGAGTAAATGGCACCATAGTAGGATGACTCATGGCCAACAAGGGTACAAACAACTTGGCTTTCTTGGGATTCATAGATAGGATAGTGTAGCTCTTCCACCAGGAATTCAAATTTGGACTCATGTTGTTCTAGCCAAAGAAGTGAAGCCAATGTAGTCATAGCATTAGCTGCTTTATTCTCTACTCTAGGGATTTACTGAAATGTAACAAAGGTGAAATATCATCTTAATGAATCAACCATTTTCTTGTAGGGTACTAGTTTTTCATCCTTTGTTTGGTATTCTTCATTAACTTGGTTGATTATTAATTGCGAATCCCCATAGATATGTAGCTCTGTGATTCTCCATTCTATGGCCATTTTTAGTCCATTTGTCAAAGCCTCATACTCAGCAATGTTATTTGTACATGGGAACAATAATTTTTAGGACTTAGGGATTGTGTACCCATGACGAGAAACAAATAACACTCCAGCTCATGAACCATTTTTTTATGAAAGAGCCATCAAAGAACATCTTCCATGTTCTTGTAGTCATGTACATTATGTACTCATCTGGAAATTCAACTTGAATAGGCATGATGTCTTGAATTGGGAAGTCAACCAATTGATCTGCAATGTCTTGTCCTTTTATAGCTTTACGCTTAACATACTCTATGTCAAATTCTGATAAGATCATCATCCACTTAGCAAGTCTACCTGTGAGAGCAGCCTTACCAAGAAAATATTTGAGAGGATCAATCTTTGCAATGAGGTGTATTGTATGCACAAGCATGTAATGTCACAACTTTTGGGAAGCAAACACCACTGCAAGGCAATATTTTTCAATAATAGTGTAAACATGAGAGTATGACTGATGTAGTATATAGCACTTTCTTTCCCAGTGTCATCAAGTTGAGCTAGTAATGCCCCCAAGGAAGATTTTGTTGTTGAAACATACAGTATGAGTGGTTTCCCTAGGATAGGAGGCATTAAGATTGGAGGATTGGCCAAGTATTATTTGATTTGGTCCATGCTTTTCTGACAATCCTCATTCCAAACACATTTAACCCCCTTATGCAAAGTCTTATTAAAGGGTTGAGCTCTTTCTGCTAGTTGTGAAATGAACCTCCTTATAGATTGAAGACGTCCCTGAAGACTCCTCATTTGGCTAATGTTTTTGGGAGGTGACATATCCAAGATTGCTTGAACTTTCTCTGGGTCCACCTCTATTCCTTTGGCTGAAATGATAAACCCTAGAATTTTTCTAGAGGTGACTCCAAATGCACACTTTTTTTGATTTAATCTTAGTTGAAACTTCTCCATGCAATCTAGAATGACTTCCAAATGTCCTAAGTGTGTACCCATTTTTTTAGATTTAGCCAAGGTGTCATCCACATAATCTTCCATATTCTTATGCATCATGTCATGAAAGATAGTTGTCATAGCTCTTTGATAAGTAGCTCCTACATTTTTTAATCCAAATGGAATAATGTTCCAACAATAGGTGCCCCATGCGCAAGTGAATGCAGTCTTTTCCTGGTCTTCAAGAGCTATTTTGATTTGATTATATCCAAAAAAACCATCCATCAAGGGATAGATCTCATAACCCGCGGCCATGTCCATGATCATGTCTATGTTAGGAAGTGGAAAATCATCCTTTGGGCATGCTTTATTAAGATCCCTAAAATCTATGCAGACGTGAATGGACTTGTCATGTTTTGAAACTGGTACAATATTGGATATCCATTCAGCATAATCAATGGCTCTTATAAATCCTGCACTGAGGAGTTTTTCTAGTTTATCTTTGACGAGAAAAGCTATGTGAGGATGCATTTTACTCAATTTCTATTTCACTGGTTTTATACCTGGAGCTATGGACAAGTGATGCATAATGAGATTAGTGTCCAACCTTGGCATGTCTGAGTAATTCCAAGCAAAATTAATCTTCTTGCTCTGTAGGAACTTGGTATATGCTTCTTTTTCCTGTGTTGATAGAGACTAAGCCAAATGTACTATATGTGGAGCCTCTTCTGTACCCAAATTAATTGGCTGTTTAGGCTCAACAAGCACTGAAGATCTGTCTTGAAAGTAACTTGGGAGATGATCAAGTACCTCATCCTTAGGTGCCTTAGAGAGGTTTTCACCCTTGGATACGTCCTTTATTTTTACTTTTTTAGGTTCTGATACCACCACACAGTGGTTTTCACCATCATAACTCTTATTCTTTTTTTCTTTTCTTTTCATTTTGTGACTAAGGTACTTGATATCTGGTTCTATCATGCTTGTAGTTGGTTCACTGGTGGAAGAGACTACAGGCTTGAGGTCATTTAGGTAACATGCTATCTCATAGTCATTTTAGAAAGTTAAGAGATGAGGCTCTTGATAACATTGAGACCAATCAATTAGGTGGGGATTGGCAAGGGGTAGGCCAATGATGGGTTCAATGTTGTGGATACAAATGGTATCATCTCTAGTGATTGCAGAGTTAGGGTCTGTCAAGTATCCCTCTAAGGTACCCAAATCAGGATTTATCCTACCAAGTGAAGCATCATCCACTAAAGTGACTCACGAATTCAAATCCTCTAATCCTACACTAGACTCGTTAGCTACCTCAGGTTGGGAACTATATGTATGGATGATATCAACATCCATGTTGACTGTAGAAGAATCAGAGAGAGATTCCTATTCATACTCATGTGAGTCCTTATCTGATTCCCAACTGGGATGTTTACACCAAGCATATTTATGATGTCTAGATGTGGAAGCCCTAATGTCACCAAGGGTAACACCTTCTTGAATTCCATTCATGTATTGATGTTCTTGAATAGGATTTTCAACAGTGGATTCCTCTTGTTCTAGGCCGGAAATAGTGGTATGGTCATTTGGAGTATCTGAATCTCCCAAAAGGAGATTAGTGGAAGGGACCCAATCTTCACACTTGTTCTGTTGGTTTGTCAAATTGGGCATATACTTTGTTTCATCCTCACTATCTGTCTCACCAAGGATAGGAACAGGGTTCTTGTTCTAATTTTCAAAACCTAGGCCAACCATTTTTTTAGACCTGCGGCCAAAAAGAGCATGATCGAGTGGTTCGGCTCTAGCATCTAATCTATGACTAAGAGGATCATGTCCTGGATAGCCCATACTTTTGACAAGAGTGTACCCTCTTCCATATGCCTTAGGAGAGGGGGAGAAGTTCTCATTATGCATGTATGTTTTTTCTCTATAGATCCATTTCTTGACAACCACCTCTTCTTTTTCATCCTGGACAGGCACCGAGGACTCTACAAATGTACCAAACAAAGTCATGGTTGAAGATGAAGGTCACATCTCTTCTGAAGGTTTTCCATAAGACCTAGGTGAGACTAGTAGTTTTGTAAAGGAGTCAAGTTGATACCCCCACATACCAAGGTCTATGGACTTGAACTTATTCTTGCACTGTGCTAGAGTTGCATCAAAATCCTCTGCTTCCCTGTTGAGAGGAACACGAGTCCCTGCTGAAATTATATTTACAGATAATGTGCTATCCCTGAGTATACAGACTTATACTCCATTATAGCAGAACTTAACACATTGGTGGTAGGTGGATGGCACTGCTTGCACGTCATGGATCCATGGTCTACCAAGTAGGATATTATATGCTAGAGGACAAGCATCAACAATTTGGAACAAAATGTCCTTTTCAATAGGCCAATCCTAATAGGAAGGACGACCAACCCTTTAGAACTTCTCTCTACCTCATCATAGGATTTAATGGTAATTTTCTTTCAGGTATCAATAACTTGCTCAGAATAATCCAGTATCTTCAACATACTCAAAGATCAAATGTTGAGCCCATCACTCCCATCAATCAACACACGCCTGACACGGGTCTTGTGAATCATGACTTCAATATGAAGGGAAAGATTATGTGGATGGATCAAAGCTTTGTCATCTTCTTCTGAGAATGTTAGGTAATGAGGGTTGGCAAGGTGGTTAACCATGTTCTGGAATTGGTCAACATCTATGTTGTTAGGAACATTTTCTGCACGCAAAGCATCCTCAAGGATATGCTTATGTCTTGGGGACAATTCCAAAACTTCAAAGATTGAGATCTAAGTTGGCATTCTTTGTAGCTGATCAATAAGGTTATAATTCAACTGAGGACTCACAACTGATTTGGTAGTGACATTCTTGGATGTCACTTGCTTGGGTTTGCTAGACTGGTTGGAACTAGGACCTCTAATAACCATAGGACCTTGACTTTGACTTCTTGTAACAACGTTAAGAGCTTGGGATGACCTTTGAGAGTGAGGACCCCTAAGCACCACCACTGGTTCTTCATAAAATATAGGAGGAGAGCCCACATCATAACCATAAGGATCTTTGTCTCTCATCATGTTGACACTTTCTTCCACCACTTCAAGCATATTTACCATGTTTTATGTAGCTATGTAGGTATAGTTGATTTCAGCTTTGCTGTTCTTTGGTTTAGAGGTTTCCCCCTTTTCATATTTGGGCAAAGGCTCCTTGAATGCCTTATGGTCTGCATTGGTGTTTAACCCATCAATCTAAAGTTTTCTTTTCTCAATAAGATCCTGAATAATGTGCTTAAGTTTCTAGCAATGTTCAATGTCATGTCCAATGCCATTGTGGGATTTGCAGAAAACTTTTTCATTCCACCAATTTTGCTTAACATTAGGTATGCGAAAATTTGTTGGATCTTGTGGTTGTGCAAGGTTATTGGCAATAAGTGTCTTGAAAACATCCTCATACGAGTCACCCAGTTTAGAAAATTGTCGCCTCTCCTTTTTAGGCTTATCTTGATACTTTGGTTTATGCTCTTGTGGGTTGGAGGATGTGTTGAGCTTCATAGCTTGAACTGCACTAGACAAATGAAGGACACCTTGATCCTTGGGTTGAGAAGAGTCCACAACTCCGTCATTGACCACTTGTTTTTTCTTGTTCTAGTGCGAGTTTTTGCCTTTGTCCTTATGAGAGTTGTTAGTATTTTGACCATTGTTGTTATTATTATGTTTGGTCAAAATCCCTTGCTCTTTCAAGACATCCTCAATTCGACATGCGGTTTTGACCATATTGTCGAAGGAATCAAAGACCATCTTCTAAACCTCATACCACATTTCAGGCACCAAATTGCTAAAAATGATATCAATCATTTCATGCTCAGGAATAGTCCTAGAATAGCGAGAGCATAATCATCTCCATCTTTGTAAGAAAGTAACAACGGATTCCCCTTGGTTCTACTTCAAATTGCACAAGTCTAACATAGTGACTGATCTTGACAAGTTGTATGCAAAATGTTGAACAAATCTATGGACAAGTTCTTTGAAAGTTTTTACGGGAGGGGTTATGTTGGTAAACCACTCCATGGCTTGGCCCTTGAGACTCTTTGGAAACAATCTCATAAGATAGGAGTCATCTTGGTGAAATTCAAAACTCATGATGTAGAACTGACACACATGATCATGTGGGTCGCCATTGCCATCATACTTGTCATACTGAGGAATTTTAACTTTTCTAAGAAAATCCTTCATACTCGCACTTTTGTCAAAAGGATTAGGATAGATTGAGTCAAGTGAAAATGAACTTTTAGGTGCCAACATCTTTTCCATCATATGCTTGAGTTTTTTGATCTCCTCTTCTTGAGATGGACCTTGTTTCTTGATTTTTCTATCCACATCAAAGTTGTAAGGGACCTTGGCACCCTTGTTGATCAAGCTCTCTAGGATCTTATCCTTGTATTGATCTAGATACTTCTCTACATATTGTTGGAATAGTGGTTCTTGTTGCATCCTCATAAAGTCTTGATCATCAAAACTTGCACTACTTCCTCCATGTTGAGAGCCATGATGAGCTCATTGGGAGGGTTGTCTTGAGTTCCTAGGAAGTGTTTGTCTCCTATGTTGTGAAGTCCTTCTTCCTCTAGGACTAGGAGATCTTGAAGGGGTTCTTGATTTCCTTTTGCTTCATGGGGTTCTTGAGGGAGTAGATGGTGGAGAGTTGTTTCCACTGTTGGTACCCCTGTTATTGAATTGGTCATTGAGTTGTTGGGCTAAAAGCCTATCTTGTTCTTCTTGAAATGCATTTCTTTTAAATTCTAACAAGGCCTTTTACTCCGCCTCTAGGAGTCTAAACCTTTCTTCTTTAGTGGCTTGTTCATCCAAAAAGGCTTTCTTTTCACATTCAATTCTTTTAAGCCTTTCATTCGCATACCTTGAGGTTGTTTTGAGAGGAGAGTTGGGCCTCGAATGTTTGAAAAAGTCATTAGTAAATGTTGCATTCACATGAGAATCACAAGATTCATTGTTTTTGTCTTCATGTTGTGACCGTGCATCTTGGTGAGCTCATCCATAATGTCTTTCAGCTCTCTGATGGGCATCTAAATATCTTGTGTTGATAGGGGGTGATTCTGGTTGATTGTCATCACCAAATAGCATGTTATCCCTATGTCTTTGGAAAATGTCATCAAGATTTTGATCCATCGCTTCTCTCTCCTTTATAGTCATGGTGTAACTCATGTCCATATCTGATTGAGAAGATGCTAAAGAGGTACTCAAATCACTAGGATTACTCTTTGGGTCAAACCAAGCTTCAGACTTGCTCCTAGGTGATTGATCAAAGATGGGCTCTTTTCCCTTTCACTTTTGACAAGTTTGGACTAAGGGTAACTGATCAAAGACAACTTGAGGTCCTTTTCCTTGATTGACTTGGTACCTTGTCATAACTAACATGAAAGAAAAAGACCCTTGGTGATAAGATGACCCTATGAAACATTGATACCAAACCAGGATAGTAAAAGTGTTCAATTGTCCAAAAAGAGAGATGGTAAGATAGAAAGCTGACAAGAGGTATAAACCAACATTACCACAAAGGTGTATAATAAAAGGATAAGTATCCTAACACATATGGATCAGGAGGATGATTTACCCAAAATATATTTTTGATTGAAATTGAATTTATATGGAAGTGAATTTGGACAAAAGACTACTAAGACTCTCCAAGTGTGTTACCAAAGAATCTAAAGGTTTACTTTTTCAACAAGGATGATTCCTAACTTATCAATTCCAAGAAAGATCAATTGTGAAATCAAAGAATACTAATTCAAGGGGTCAAAATACAGGAACCCAAGGTACAAACAGGCTTCCAACTGCAAGGTAAGAGACCTACTAAAATTTGGATCGACCAAAGAAAGATTGAAAATGGCATAAATCAGACAAACAACAAAAAGACTCTGTGTGACAGTTTCCAAGCTAACAGAATGATACAATCTTCCAAAACAATATTTCACACGGAGCAGTGCGATAGTTTCCAGGCAATAGATGCGATAAAATCCAGGCAAGCTGTACGACAGTTGTGAAGCAACGAACTATCGCACGATAAATCTTAGTACAGTGTGCGATGAAATTTTAGGATCATACAACTCTTGACTAGTAAGTGTTTAAATTTTAGTTTTAAAGGCAATTCGGTCAATGTTTTAGTTTGGCAAGTTCAATTTCACAGTTCAAAATATAGTAACAATAGACAATAGATAGGTTTGCAAATAGTAGGTGATCAAACATGTCAGAAAACACTTGCACAAGGGCGAAAGCAACCTTTCCAAGACAAGCAATTGTGATATCAAAACAAGAAAATCCTATGAATGCTACCGTGATGTTTGATGTTTGAGAATGTTTGCATGGGTAGATCACAACGAGAACACTTCAAGCACTTACTAGCCTAAAAAGACAAAGGCTCAATACTTAACAACTTGGCCCACACTTGATGTCCCATTGCCTCACACAAAGTGGTTGCCCACAATAAATATTGGATTTGTCATGGAAGTGCCAATGACACAACCAAAGGAACATAGATGGTGAGTAATCTTGGGGTGATCTGGGTTAATCCACTAGGATCAATCCTTGCATCAAGAAGCTAAGCAGAAAAATAGGGTGGCTTCTATCTATGGTTCTTAGTAAGGGCTTCTGTTCATAATACCCCTCTTGCTCCCGAAAGGGACACCTTACCTTGCGGCAAGTAACAGACCTCGCGGCCACAAGAGTACCTTAAGCATTCTTGCCTAAAATTTTCCTCATGGTCACAATCCCACAAGTACTCACACCAAGTGAAGACAAGTACTATGTCTACCAAGGTTTTGTGTCCTTGATAGCCTTGATTTTATAGTGGGCTGAAATAGCTGGCTATAAGTTTGTCCCCACTTGGGTCATTCCTCTTGATTGCTCAAGAGCTAGCCTGCTAAAAGATTCTAAAACTAAACAAAGATTGGATTAACCTTTGAGGGTCAAGATTTCTGGTTCACCTCAAGAGTGAAGAGCATACTCTCCTAGCTCAAAAATTTCTCCCAAACACACCAAGCAAAGGTTCAATTACCCTCTTGCCTTCAAAATCCAAAGATGGGTCAAGATTTCTATTTCACCACAAGGGTGAAGAGCATACTCTCCTACCACCAAAAGATTCCTATAACAAGATATTAAGTGCCTATGAAAAGAAACAACTAGTATCTGCCACACTTAAAATGAAAGAAATAAACAAGCACTTGATTTGTTTTTATGTGTTGGGCAGCCCTACAAAAACAATTAGTAGCCCTTGTGCATTTGGAGCTTTGACATGCATTCTTTTAGAAAATATTCAAGCAATGAGAGCACCTACAAGCATAACTTGTTAGCCCCACAATAGTTAGCACATCAAAACCAAATAAAATCTACAAATCAAACTCTGTTCTACCATGGAAAACCATAAATCCAAAGCAAACCAATCAAATTCTTGCAAAGAAATGACTAAAACCAGTCACTGCCAGGCCTGTGTGACAGTTCAGTTTCCAGAAGAATCACACGATACTTTACAGTATAGTGGTGCAATATTTTCCTCCTGGATGATACTTCACACTATGTTCAGGCAATGAAGTTCTGTATGGTCATGCGACAAAAACTTGTAAAGCCGCATGATACTTTTACTGGAAAAGTATCGCATGGGTATATAATAAAGTATCACATGATACTGGAAGACTATCGCATGATAATCTGTCAGAAAAACATAAAAATAGAGCCAAAACAACAAGCAAAAATGATGATGAAAAATTGACAGAAATGCATAAAAAGAAGGACAAAACAAGAGTGTTCTACCCCACGGTGGGCACCAAAAATGTACACTCAAATTGTGCACTTCTCTAAGTCATTACTTCCAAGAGAATCCATGAATGGGAAACCTTGAGAAAGTGACCTAGAGCTCCCTAGGCATGGAGTCACAAGGATATTAAGAATGCTCTCAGGTAGAGCTATTAAGCCTATAACCTTGCTAGTAAACCACACAATGGGAGATTCAATGAGACAAGGGAAATATTGCCAATATCCTCAAGAATCAAGAATGGAAATGCAATGCAACTATGCTAAGAATGAAGATGCAAGTAAGCTATGGAAATGAAAATGAAATTATTACAAGCCTTGCTAATTAAACTATGTGAGCTAAGCTAGAACTTGAAAGGAAATCTAAACTAAGAAAGCATAAACATGAAGCTATGGTGCAAGAATGAAAGCTAGAATGCAAGAAGATCTCCAAAGCTCCAATGTCTCCAAGAAATCCTGCAACATAAGATTAGTATTCAAAGTTGGGATCTAGAATGAGAAAAGAGCTCTCCTTTTAAAGGAATTGAAAAGCAATGGACCATGGAGATTAAGAGGCAAAAGATTTAATCAAAGGTGGAGCTTGAAAGAGGAGTAATCCATGTGCACAAATCTCCTCCAATGAGAAAATAAGAGTTGACTTTTGTGCCCCATATGAGACAAAAAGGCATTTTCTCATTTTTATAAAATAAGAATAATGCTTTATTTGTGCAACTTAGGATAAGAGGAAAAGTGGGGGCTTTTTATTTAATAAAAGGGGAGGGAATTCCTTTTGATTAAATAAATACTTAGGATAAAATGGTTAGCCCATATAATGTAATTGAATAAATGATAAAAATAGGATTTGATCAAGGAAATTGATATAATTTGAAAAATATTGATTCAGGGGTTTGATAAATTGTTGACTGGGGGCCCAAAGTCTAGTCGACAATTTTAGGGTGCATACACCTATGTCTCAACCTTCTAAATCAAAACAATCTCAGGTTTGTGCAAATTCTGTCACTTGATCTAATGCAAAGATCACTGTCAAAGGCCCCTAGCCTTCTACATCTGCACCGAAACAACCTGCAGACAAAGTTGTTGTTGCCCCTACCAACAAGAATTCAAAATTTTTCCCCACACCTACTAATGCTAACTACAACATCCTAGACCAATTACAATGTACCAATGCTCAAATCACTATTTTTGAGTTGTTGAAGAACTCGCTTACTCATAGGCAGATTCTAGATAAAGCCCTCACTGAGGCAAATGTCCTAAAAGATCTCGATCTTGACTGGTTTCAATCCATGGTAGGTCTCTTGACCTCACCTCATTATTTGTATTTATCTAAAGAAGATGATCATTCGCTAAGCCACCCACATAAGACTCCTTTGCATATTGAAGTCATGATTGGCCAAAAGTGTGTCCACCACATCCTCATTGATAGTGGTGTTGGTCTCAATATGTTCTCTGCTAATTTTCTCACCTAGCTAGGTTATGGCTAAGATTCTATAGATGCATGAAAAAATATTACTATCAAACCATATGACGAAGAAGAGCACAAGTCTAAGGGCTTGATTGTGTTACCCATCAGGGTTGGCCCTATTGAGAGAAATATTGTTTGTCAGGTATTGGATATTCCTCTCGCCTACAACATACTATTGGGAAGACTGTGGATCTATGAGATGAAAGTGGTCCCTTTGACATACCATTAGTGCATAAAGTTCCCATTTCATGGAGTCGAAGTAACTGTACCTACCAATAGAAGCTATTCTTGCAATACCCTCACTTAGTTTGCTGACAATTTTGTCCTAACAAATAGAGAGCCTATTGAATTCTTTGATGCCAAAATGAAAGAAATGGAAAAGACTCTAAGACTAATGGATTTAGGCATGGGGGAATATCAGATGGAGCCTATTTTTTCACTGACAACTTTACCTCTATCTCCGCGTTCCTATGGGAGACCTTCTAAGGACAAGAAACCTTTTGTTGTCTCACCCCAAGTAGTCTATGATGGCGCTTTTGTACAAGACACAACACCGTTAGAATACAAGGATGAAAATAGAGCCATTAAAACTTGGATTTATAAAGGGAAAGACACATTTGAACAAGTCACCCCAATTTGTGATATAGAACATGAACCAAACAGCGAAGGTTTCAAGCTCATGAAACACTTTGGATATAAAGGGAGTGGCCCTATAGGAGTGACTGATAATGGATTGCTAGAACCAATTGAAGCCACAGGATGAAGGAAAAAAGACACCATAGGTTTAGGCTTCAAGAAAATCCTTTTTCATTTAGGGATCAATAAATTTGTACCAGAACCAGAATGTCCATCGGTATCTAGTGACACTGTTTCAGCTAAAAACTCAGAGGTCAGTTCAGATGAGGATACCTTTCCTTATCCTATTCCTCCAGATCTTTTCATCCTCTTCATAGAGCTGGATGGTCTAGAGAAGTGTATTAGACACCTTGACACTGATAGTGATTCTGATGACACCACCTCAGTTACTCCTTTGACATATGAATAGTTGAGAAAAATGCAAACGACTCACCCTAACTATCAACGAGAACTCTACATGCCATCATCTTTTCAAGCACATTTTCAACAAGAAAAAAATCAATAGAACATAAATGTTATAAGAGATGATAATGAGTCAGATGGTACAACAAGCATTGATGGAGTTCCTATATCTAGTATTAAAAACTCACATGAGTATGAGTTTGATTCTCTGTCTGACACAACTTCCGACAAGGACATAGACACAATACACACATTTGGAAACCTCCTTGAAGTAGGTGAAGGGTCTAGTGTTAGGATGACCGAGTGTGATTCCACTGACATTAACATTCCCTCTACTTTTGATGTGAGGTCTCGAAGGGACTCGAACACACCTCTAGATGAGATCACTTTAGGTCTTGACTTGCTTGTCCGTGCTTTTGATGACTATACCATGAATGCACTTGAACCTACCACTTCTCTTTCACTCCATCATCATTAGTTGATAAATTGGAACCTCTCCTTTCCATCCAATGAAGTCCTTACGTTCCAGAATGATTACGCTCTTTCTTGCTACCTTAACATTATTGAACCTGTGACGTACTCCACCAGTGAAGATAGTGTCAACATGACTGAAGTTGATATCAAGTATCTCAGTCATAAAATTAAGAGAAAAAGGAATAGGCACTCTGATGGTGAAAACCACATTATAGTAGTGTCAGAGCAAAAAAAAGTAAAAACAAAAGACGTATCCGAGGGTGAAAACCTCTCTAAGGTTCCCGAGGATGGGATACTTGATACACTTCCAAGTCATTTTCAGGAAAGATCTTCAATATTGATAGAGCCCACTCAACTAGTAAATTTGGGCATAGAAGAAGCACCTAAAATTATTCATCTAGAATAGTCCTTATCTACAAAAGAGAAAGAGGAATTCACCAAATTATTTCGAAGCAAGAAAATCA
The DNA here is from genome assembly GCA_027943335.1 of Chamaecyparis obtusa. Lineage (NCBI taxonomy): Eukaryota > Viridiplantae > Streptophyta > Pinopsida > Cupressales > Cupressaceae > Chamaecyparis > Chamaecyparis obtusa. Next base: position 95,884 of record BSBK01006498.1, read on the forward strand.
ACTTTGCCTGGACTTATTTTGATATGCCTGGATTAGATCCCAATTTGATTATGCATCACTTATCTATTGTGCTAGACATCAAACTTATCAAATAGAAGCTTCGTAAGATGCACATGCATGTGGCACTTTTAGTCAAAGTTGAATTAGAAAAACTTCTCAAAGCTGGTTTCACCAGAGCAATTGACTATATGGAGTGGATTTCTAATATTGTTCCAATTACTAAACATGATAAATCTATTAGAGTCTGCACAGATTTCTGAGATTTAAACAAAGCTTGTCCCAAGGATGACTTCCCATTACCCAACTTGACATGATTGTAGACATGACCGCAGGTTATGAAATGTATTCACTGATGGATGGTTTCTTTGGCTACAACCAAATAAAAATTGCACCAAAAGACCAAGAAAAGACAACCTTCACTTGTTCTTGGGGAACTTTCTATTGGAATGTCATGCCCTTCGGACTTAAAAATGTCAGAGCCACACATCAAAGAGTTGTCACCTCTATCTTTCATGACATGATGCATAAGATGATGGAAGATTATGTGGATGATACATTAGCTAAGAGCATGGAATGGAAAGCACATCTTTCAGACCTAGTTCCTATACTAGATCAATTGGAACAATTCAGTTTAAGACTTAACCCAAAATTGTGTGCCTTTGGAGTCACCTCTGGTAAATTATTAGGTTATATCATATTTGCTAAAGGCATAGAGGTAGATCCTGAGAAAGTTCAAGCTATTATGGAGATGCCTCCACCACAAAACATCATTCAAATGAGAGGTCTCCAAGGTTGGTTACAATATATCTGATGCTTCATTGCACAACTAGTAGACAAGTCACAACCATTCACCAAGACCCTACATAAAGGTGTGACTTATGAGTGGAACGAAGATTGTGAGAAAGGGCTCCAACAAATCAAACAGTATCTTGCAAATCGACCAATATTGATGCCTCCTATTCATGGGAAACCACTCATTCTCTATATCTCTACTATAGATACATACCTAGGTGTCTTACTAGCCCAAGAAGATTAGAACAACAAATAAAGAGCTATTTATTACATTAGTAGAACTCTGTTCTCTAATGAAATGAACTATTCAGTCATTGAGAAAGCTTGCCTAGCACTGCTATTTGCTTTATAGAAATTATGACACTACATGCTTTCCCACACTACATGTCTTATTTCTAAAATTGATCCATTGAATTACTTGCTCAACAAAGCTTCCCTTACAGGTAGATTAGCAAAATGGGTCATGATACTCAGTGAGTTTGACATTGAGTATGTAGAGAGAAAAGCCATTAAAGGACAAGCAATTGTAGATTAGTTGATTGAAGCAACTATCATAGATTATCAACCATTGAACATTGAGTTTCTAGATGAGTCCATAATGCTTCTCACACATCAGACATGGGCCATGTTCTTTGATGGATCATTTACCCAACAAGGGTTAGGTGTCCGAATACTATTCATTACACCACATAGGTATTCTTTACCAAAGGCATACAAAATGTTGTTTCCTTGTACAAATAACATTGCTGAGTGCGAAGCCCTAATCAATGATATGAAGATAGCCATTGAATGGAGAGTAGATGAACTACAAGTCTTTGGAGATTCAAAGTTAGTCATCAATAAAGTCAATGACATTTATCAAACAAAGGATGACAAATTGGTACCATACAAACGGATGGTCGATGACCTAAGAAAATATGTTGCACATGTCACTTTCTAGCGGATTCCATGAGCAGACAACAAAGTAGTCGATGCCATGGCTACTATTACTTCTATACATTACAAATGCCAAAAAATAAATTCCAACATGAATTCCTGGTGGAGACGTTATGCTACCTAGCCCATGACTCCCCCGAATCTAGGATGATCTATTCAGTCATTGGACATGATTCATCCCGCTATGATCATATCAACTCCTACCTTTATGACCAGATTGTTTCAAACACTTACACCTGGAATGAGAAATGTCACCTAATCTGTAGTGCTTCACGGTATGTTATCATAGCTAACGATTTGTATAGGCAAGGTCTAGACGGTACCCTCCTTAGGTGTTTAGAACCTGATGAGTCCAAACGTGTGTTAGTTGAGGTGTATGAAGGCATCTGCGGATCCCATTTGAGTGGCCTGACAATATGCTAAGGCTTGTAAATAGTGTCAACTTCATGGGAATCTGATTCACGCTCTCGCCAAGGAGCTAATCCCATTCATTACTTTTTAGCCATTTCAACAATGGGCCTTTGATTTAGTGGGTCAAATTCACCCTTCTTCATCAAATGGACACAAGTTCATTATCACCGCTATAGACTACTTCACCAAATGGGTTGAGGCAATACCTCTGACTATAGAAAATGACAAGTTTGTAGCCATGTTTATCATGAATTACATCATTTGCAGGTATGGTGTACCCTCCTCAATAATCACTGAAAATGGGGGGCAGTTCAAGAACAAAGATCTAAAAGCTATGCTCTAAGTTCAAGATTACTCAGCATTGGTCTTCCATCTATTACCCCCAGGGTAATGGATAGGTGAAAGCATCAAACAAGGTGATCCTTAAGATCCTACATCGCACAGTTCACAAATCTGGTAGAGATTGGCACCTCCAGATTAATTTGACTTAATGGGCCTATCGAACAAGTATTTGAACACCAATAGGGGCCACACCCTTTGCTTTAGTTTATGGAGCAGATGTTGTGCTGCCTATTGAGGTTGAGATTCCTACTTTGTGAGTCTCTTTGAAAGGCCTCATCACTGATGAAGACATTAGAATATCTCAGCTACAAGAGCTAGAACTACTAGATGAATGTCGGCAAGTGGCATTTGATCATCTCCAAACATATCAAAAGAGGATGTCCAAGAGCTATAACAAGAAATTCAAACCAAGGGACTTCCAAGTGGGTGATCTCATTCTGAGAGAGAACCCTAAGAATCAACAACAACAGATCCAAAAGGGAAAGTTTGAAGCAAATTGGTTGGGTCTGTATATTGTTACTGCACCATTTGGGTTTGGTGCTTATCAACTCTCTACTACTGAAGTAGAATATCTCAAAGAGCTGATCAATGCTCTGCATTTGAAGTGATTCTACAACTGAGACATCTTCTGAATACTCCATGTACATACTATTCTGAAAAAATCCTAAAAATTGCAAAAAATCTTGAAAAAAAATCCTAAAAATTACAAAAAGTCATTAAAAAATGATCATCTTAGTGAAAACCTGGTAAACATGCACTTTGATGCATCAACCAAAAATATTGAAAAATTCAAAAATACAAAAAAATAAAAAAGATAGAATTTTTTTTTAAAAAAAGTGCCATTGATGAAAACCTGGTAAACGGGCATCATGGTAGCAAAAGAAATAAAATCCTGCCAAGATGGTGAAAACCTGGTAAACAGGTGCCTCTTGTTCCGCAATGCTATACCTATCGCAGCACTGCTTGGCCCTGTATAGTTGCTTTCCTATTTTGCTGCTTTAGTTTGCTAGCTCATGCACTTGCTCTCAGGTATCTTCGAGATTATTGCTCGACTTTACACAGATTGAAACTGGTCACACTTGGGGGCACCCTTCCTGGTCTAGTGGGCATTTTCCTATCTTTTCGGAGGATCTTCCTCGCATTAGTCACCAGTGGTTCTCACTATGTCTGCCTACTGATGCTTAGCTTTAGGATTTTCCTTGTATCGGTCACTAGTGGTTCCCACTACATTTTCCTATAGATACTTGGTTAGCACTATGATCTCTCCTTGAGGTTCTCTCTTGCATCAGTCACTAGTGGTTCTCACTGCGTCTATCTACTATCACCATCCTGATGAGACTTCTCCTGAAAATGATATACTTCTAATCCGACATCAATCCACTGAAATTGAAACTAAATTGTACCTTTCTAAAGCATCCTGAGCTTTTTTTTTTTGTGCTTGTGCTTTTCTCTTTATCATTCTTCCTCAAGAAACTCAAAGATGTCTATCCTAATTGAGAGCTGCAAGGACTGGGGGCATGATCTTTTCTTTTCTTTTTGTTTGCTGGTTTAGTTCCAATGATCCAAGAGATTCACATAAAATGGGTGTCCATTGTGAGAGCCTCTATCTCATGTTAGATGGCCATCTATACCTCGAATCCTTTTATATAGAAACTTTGGTGAGGTTGGTTCTTTTCCTTATATGTTTGAGTGACTTATTTTTGCTACAAGTGAACTTTCAAACACTCGTCCTGTGAAGTGAACGTAAGGGACATTGCAAGCATTTTTATATACTTAGAAAAAGAAGGAACTCTTGCGTGTCTGGTGTGTTTGTATTTAAGCAACATTCAGGTCATTCTAGCAACTATGCTTTGATGCTTATTTTAACTTGCTAAATCAAAAGGAATAGGTGTTCAGGTCATTCTGGCTTCTTGTGCCTTAATGCTTACACCTCATTTTGAAAAATCTAAAGATTGATGTCATATTCATATTCTCATGATTGTCATATCAGTGAGAGTTGTATGACATCTCACAATCGTCCAATACCAAATGCTCTATGATGATAACTATCTAATGAGTCCAACAACTAAGTCCTAGGGATTGCATCTAGCTTAGGCTTGTATTTTCATTCTAGGCATGCATTGTGGTAGTACTTTGCTATTCTCTTTTTTGTATTCTTTTGGATTTGTATGAGGGTTCTCATCTTACATCTGATCCTCTGTCTCAATCTTCAAGAACATTCTTTTGGTTAGTACCTGTTGTGTATTGCGATCTCCTGTATGAGATGATTAGTACCACATACATTGCATTACATCCATCAAAGTGCATTTCCATAGTCCATATACATACATTTACATCTACATATTCATATACATGTGCATTCATAAATCAAAGCATACATTGCATTTATCCATCATTGCATTTCACATTGCATACATACATAACCATAAAAATATGTGCATATTCATATTCATACATGCCATACATCTCATATCTACCCATCTAATCATTTAGGATACATCTCATCAAGCATAAAAATCCAAAGCAATATACACAAACATGATGATACCAAAAGATGATCTCATATATATATCTCAAGAGTGTCAGTACAAAAATGGTGATACTTGAGCACAGTCTATAAAAAATGGGGCTACAATACATCATGATATATCAATCCTAATCTAGCCCTGGCCATCACCACCTAGAGGAGGTGGAGGAGGTGGCATGTCTACCTATGGTGGCCCCTATGGAGGAGGTCCTTGTGGTACCATTGGTGCCCCAACATACTCTAAAAATTATGAAACTTGGTCCACTAGCTCTGGCATTGCACCAATATATGTTGCATAATAATAAGCTGATTGTGCTGTCTCATATCGAGTCTCCACCCATGACCTCATGAGCTCCTCCCATAGCTCTTTTATCTCCCTATCCCTCTCTGCTATCTGGGTATCTCTATGGCCACCTGTATGTGGAGATCACTCAACTCCCTCTGTACCTATCACACTCTGTCTCGGCTCCTCCGTAGCGCATCCTATAGCTGAGTGACCTAATCTCTAGGAGGGGGCCCTGTGCAGCCTAATATTGCATCACCTCATCTTGTGCCTCTATATCTAGTGGCTATTGTGATGTCTCTGCAGTCTTCTACCTCATCGATCTATCCTAACCTCCACTACTGCCTGCACCAGGATCTATCCCCATATGTCTAGGAGGAATGAGAGTCTTCCTAGTCCTCTATCATGGTATCTACTATTGTGCCACTTGCTTTCATGCTACCTACTATTGTGCCACCTACTATTGTGGTGGTGACTATGCCACCTGCTGACCCATCCCAACTGGATCTGTGAATCTGGGGAATGGATGTTCTAATAGATGATCCTGGTATGCTGGTACCATCCCCCCATCAGCTACTGCTGCCATGTAATCCCACCAGGTTGGCACTACCCTTGCCTCTATCATGCATTGACCTTGATCAAGTCTTGCTATCCAACCCATCTTCACCTCATTAGAAAAGTGAGCATAGGAACAGTACTCTTGAGATATATCCTACGACCTACCAAACTGCCTTAGGACCCATGATAGTGGAAACCACTCAATGATAGTGTGACTGATCAAAGGATGTGAACAAAACATATGTGGAAGCTCATGTCTGGCATCATCCTAGACCTTTGTCCCTACCCATGGTCACCATACCACTGCCACCATGTCATCTAGCTGAGCCCTCCACTGCTCTATCTTACCCAGTGCTGGTTGAGTCATTGGTCCACCATACCTATAGATATATGGCTCCAAAGGTTGTCTAGTATCATGGAACACTGGCCTACAAATGGGAAGATGCTCCCAAGCCCATATTTGCAATATCACAACACCTGCTACCATGCTCTGCATACCCCGATACATGATCTTGTGCATCTCATGATACATTTGAGCTAATATGCACTGGCCCCTTCCGAATCACATAGCCAGCCGCTCAAGCATCCTCTACAGCATCTAACCCCAGCCACACTCCAATCCATGATGCACCCTATCTGGCATCAAGTAGCATCCTAGGAACGCTACTAACACAATTGCTAATCCATGGCCTACACCATAGTCCCTAATCAGATCCTCCTAGGGGATCGCTCGACCCATAACCAGGTCATCATAAAAAATCTCTTTAAGCGCCACTATGCCCACTCTCGGCTATGTCATACTCCATGCGTGGGCCATGGAAAGGTACTCTCAGGATCCTATATATGTCCTCTAGAGTCACTGCCATATCTTCCTTGTGGAAAATTAAAGGTGTTTGTCTCCGAATGGAAATGCTCAATAAGTGCACCTAACAGTTTGTGATTTACCTAGATATCAGGTACATCACACAGATACGAAAAATCCTAGTCAATCTATGTGTGCTGACTCTGCATCATCTAGTTGTCGCACTAACACCCCAATCATAGGGTGGTGAGATCAGAACATAATGTCCAAGAAGTCAACCTACAATGCAAGTGACAACACATGATCAGTATCCTCAATCATGATGGTTTTCAAAGAAAAACAAAAATTGAAGCTATGAACCTATCCTAAGACTGACTCTCTGATGCTCTACTTGGCTATTCCTATGCAAATTTGGGAATAAATCTTGATTTTATGCAGCAGTTTCCCACGTGAGGAAGTAGGAGCCTCACACGTGATTTCTCTATCATGCAAGACTTTTTCTCAGTTCGTGCAAGAGATCTTCTTTGAGGAGGGTTTCTCACACGGCTTCGTCGGCCACCTTGCGCGAGCTTGTGGAGGTACCCCATGTGAGGAAGCCCTCTTTGGGTCTTTCCTCACGTGAGATGCCTTCCTGCATCATGTGAGGAAACTATTTCCTTGCATGAAATTTGGCGAGAAAGTTCCTAAAACTACCTAAATCTACCAAAATGCATCAAAAAAAGTGAAATACAAGGTAGGTTATCGACTACTCACAGGTGGGTCATACTCCGTCGGTCGAATGTGACATTAGGAGTGCTCAAATCTATGCAATCTCATTGGCACACTCTCTATTTTTCTCTAAGCTCTCTCAATCGCTAAAAGTCAAAGGTTGGAAATGAATTGAAAATGACCCTTTTAGGCCTTATATAAGTTTTGACCTAATTTTCAAAAGTGCTCCATTTTGCATGAAAACTTCACCCTTGGCTAAATCAACCTCTCTAAATACATTTTCAAGATTGAAATTGAAATCTAACACTCCTACGTAGCTCAAAATCACATTTTAAAATTTCTCAAACCAACGTGATCGGACGCTTGTGCAGTTGACCTTCTGATGTCGTATTCTTGACAAAATCACATCTCATCATCATTTTCTTGACTTCTTCATCTTTTTCATCAAAAGTTAACTCTAGTCAATTTTGGTCAACATTGGTCAATCGGACCTCCAAATGTGTACATATTGCTTCTGAATCTTCTCGATTCTTTCGTAATATGTTCTGAGTTCTTCTCGCTCTCCAATTTTATCTCTATCTACAATCTCTTGCTGTCAATTACCTTTCATGATGTATCATCTTTCTATTTGGCTCCCGAGGGGGTAGGATGATTGCATCATTAAATCTCAAATCAATCTAATCTAAATCAAAAGTCCTCATCGCTAGGGGCATTTCATCACTTGGGGCATGTTCAATTTTTCATACCTCAAGATCAAAATTGGATGTTCCACTATCTTGAATCACTAGGGGCATCTTTGTGCCTTGCATCTTGTCATCTTATTGTTAGGTATCTGAGCAATCTAACTTAGATCCCTGAGAATCAAGCTTCGTTCTAAAGATGGTTCTCAAAATATCTTTAGGTATCTGAGCAATCTAACTTAGATCCCTGAGAATCAAGCTTCATTCTGAAGATGGTTCTCAAAATATCTTTAGATATCTGAGAAATCTAACTTAGATCCCTGAGAATCAAGCTTTGTTCTGAAGATGGTTCTCAAAATATCTTTAGGTATCTAAGTGATCTAACTCAGATCCTTGGGAATCAAGCTTCGTTCTGGAGATGATTATCAAAATCTCTATTAGGAATTGGGGCAATCTAACCCTAAGTCCTGAAATTCAAGCTTCGTTCTAAAGATGGCTCTCGAAAACTTTTTTGACCAATATCTAGGTGATCTAACCTGGGTCTCGGAGGACTAAGCTTTGTTCTGGAGATAGTCCTAAAAATTTGTATCAGTTATCATTTAGTTGACGAGTACTGGGGCAATCTAACCCTGACTCCTAAAGATTGATCCTCATTTTGGGGACAGTCTTACGAAAGTTTTAATTTGATCGAGGTCTTCGCAATCTAACTTAGACTTCAGAGAATCAAGCTTCACTCTGGAGATGATTCTACAACTCAATCTGATCGATGTCTTGGCAATCTAACCTCAACTTCCAAGGGTTAAGCTTCATTCTGGAGATAATCCTAAAAATCTCATCAATTGTCACATTCAGATTATTCTTTGAATCAATGCGCTGATCACACATCAATTCAAAGAGGGATGAAATGTAATACCCCAAAATTGACATCTTGATATCCTAACCAATTTTGTTGCATTTTAGTCTCATTCTCTCAATTCTAAATCATCAAAGTCCTATTGTACTAGGAAATTTTGTCTTCAGATTGACTTAGTGTCAAATGTAGAAAACCTTAAATTTTCATTAATCATATATCATATTTAATTCCTAAATATCAACTATAATTGGCTAAATAAACCCAATGATTGATTAATTTAATTATAAAAGTCCTAATACTTTAACTAAATTAAATTCACCCTCTTTAGCTAAAACACATGAAAAAGGAATTACATAAATATTTAGTTTTAAATAAATATCCTCATCTCAATAAATGAATTTAATTATTCAAATAATTGAGAAAATCCACTTATGAGGTAATATTGTATTTATTTGAATTAAATATTCTCTCCAAATTTTCTCTGCATTTCAGAAAAGGAAACTTTGAGTTAATTGGAATTCAAAAAAAGGAAATAAAACAGTTAAAGCTCCACACAAACAAAAACAAAAATCTGACTGCCTCTCTGCAGGAAACTTCCCATTTTGGACTAATCTCTCATTCGATCTTCACCATTCATTTGATTCAATCTCAACTGTCGATTGAACCTGGGATTCTATAAAAGAACCCTCATTTCTCATTCAAACGATCCAACTTTTCGAGCAATGAAGTGTTGTTGCATTGTTACCAAAACTTCTTTTGCATTGAAGCTTTCATTTCTTAGCATAATCTTCATTTCTAGATTAGTATATCATGTTTAGCTTAATGAGGCATTTCATTTCTTAATCTAGTTTTCTTTCATTGTTCTTATATTAATTTCATCATTTCTAGATTAATTGCATACTCATTCTAGAATAATCTGCATTGTGCTTTCAATCAAATCCTTCATTCTAGTGTTAGTCTATGGTTGTAGGACTCTCGATTCTGAGAGCAATTTTGAACCCTACCTAGATAGAAGGAAATAGGTTGAATCATCTAGACGGGCAAGATGAATGATTTGATATTCTTTCTTGTCTACAACTGGTGAACAATGACTATGTTGAAGTGTGTAGCTAAATCAGAGGCCCATATTTAGTTCATACAACTAGAAGAAAGAAGACTGTAGAGATTTCACGTGAATACAGTTTCATACATGCCTAATCAAATTGGTTGAAGGAGAACCGAACTGCTGAACAATACCGAGCATCAGAGAGCTATTATCGAGTAAAAGTAAGTTCAGGAAGTGAATTGATATTTTGAACAGAGGATTTTTATGGGCTTAGAATAGATTTTAACATCTACAAATTGAGTTGTATTGTAATCAGATAAACTATTGCTTCAGTTTAACCATTGATGCAGAAAATTCTCTTAACCGAGTGGACTTAACCATCTTATCTTATGCCCCTATGTCATTCAATGAATGTACATTGTTATCCTATCAACCCCATAGTGAATGCTAGTTGAACAATAACTGTTAGTCTTAAATCCTCTAGCAACGTCACACCTAACAGTGTGTTTGTAACCTTTAACAGGGTTGGCTCTTCACCGAGCTCACTTCAGAAGAGTGAAAATTATTTTGGGTTACCGGTCCCAGGTGGTTTTTCCCTTAACAGGGTTTCCATGTTAAATCATTGTGTTATGTGTTTATGTGATGATTATTTTATTGTCATAATTTACATACTACATATTTGATTTGGTTGGCAATCACTGTGAGTTAATTAACTGGTAATCGGTAAAAGGCACAAACAGTTTAATAGTTTATGTTATCGAGTTGCAGAATTTGTTGAAATTGTTTAAAGTGTTACATCTTTATATTTGGGACTGTAGGATAAATGATCTAACTGATTCACCCCCATCTCAATTATTCTAACATATTTTCAAGCTGACTACAAAGATGTAGCATGTATGATGGATGGAAAAATTTAATTAAGGATGTCATTCCTTAATTGTTGTAATGTAATCATTGTATACTTTTTCTAGATATCGTGTGTATCTTAGCAAGGTTTTATGTAATTATTTGTAATTAGGAAAGGCTTATTGATTGACCTGATCATGTAGGATGTAATAGGGTATATATGTAAGGTCTTTTCTTTTTGAAAGGCATGGTAGAATGAATGGGATGTAAAAGAGGATTATGGAAGATGCGAGCTTGTGTCTATTGGATGTAGAGAAGAGGATAATTGTATACTTCATTAGAACTGATCAAGCAAAGGTAGTTGCTACCAGATAGTTCAAAAGATTGTGTATTTCTTTATATACACCAGTGTTACGAACAGTGAGTTCTGAAGGTGGACATAACCTTCTTTGGGTAGTGAGCCCTCCCTTTCTTCTTGACACCTAACATGGTATGTCCTCTAACAAGGAATATGTACTATAATGTTTCAATAAGCTCCTAACAGGGCTAAATCTTCTAACAAAGATACTATACTCTCAGTACATCATTTGTGGGTGCTAATACCCACAGGGTTTTTTACCTTTAACAGGGTTTCCCTGAGACCAAAATATTGTGTTATTGTGTTGACATTCATTGTGCTCATTGGATCTGATATTGTTGCTACTTAAAGTTTAAAGTTTAATAATCTTCCATATAACTGATTCAATCCCCCTCTTAGTTTTATTGTGGACTGTTATTCCTAACAATTGGTATCAAAGCTTGTGGTCCTTAGAGAGAAAGCTTAACCGCTTGAGGTGATCTTGGAGATGGCATTCTCTGGGAAGGATAGTCTGAAACTTGATCCTAAAAATTTCTACAGTTTTGAGAACACAAAAGAAGAGCTTGATGAGTATGTTGAGGAATGGGAATAGATAATGGCAGAAGAAAGAAAGATGGATGAACTTGTTGCACTAATCGCTATAAGAGAAAATTGAGGTAAGGGTATAATTGAAGGAAAGTTCCCTTTGAAATGTTTTTCATGCAATAAGGTTGGTCATTTTTCATCCAGATGTCCTACAAGAGTTCCTAAGTACAAATCTAAGTATTCAGAAGAAGAGGGATGTTATTATGCTAGTGAAAGTATTTTTTATGGTGATTATCATTATGAAGAGATTGGATTTAGTGCTATTAAAGATGATAAACCAATACATGGGGAAAAAGCTTTAGTGTCACATGTGGATATGAAATCTGAATGGGTTATAGACAGTATGACTGGAGATAGAAATAAGTATGATGGTGATGTTATGAGATTTGGAGACAATGTTTCTAAATCTATCATTGAAGGAGGATCTATTTCTTTGGATGGAAAGACTAATACTAACAATGTATTACTTGTTGATGGACTTGAGCATAACTTGTTGAGTGTTGGACAGCTGACGGATAAGGGATTTCAATTAAAGTTCATTGATGGGAAATGTTTTATCAAAGATGACAGTTGGTTATGGAAAAAAAGATTTTGTCTTGTTAAATTTGATGATATTGTGAAGGAAAGCTTGGCTAATGTAGTGGAAGACCTACAGAAGATTGTGAAATCATATAACACTATATGCAATGAATGTGTTATGGGAAAATAGACTAGAAGCAGTTATAAAAGAAAATCATATCCAACAAAAGGAAATTTGGATCTGGTACATACAGACTGATGTGGACCTACAAGGACAATATCATACTATGGTGAAAGGTACTTTATACATTTGTTGATGATATTATTTATGATAACAATGATGAGATGTGTAAAAAGTTTTCAAAAGAAGTAAAGAATGAATTAGATTTAAAGATAAAATGTTTAAGGTCAGAAAGAGATGGAGAGTTCAATTCATACCGCGAAGAGCATGGAATAAAAAGATAGACATCTACTTTTAGGATTCGACAACATAATGGGATAGCAGAGCAAAGAAATAGGACTATACTTGATTTTGCTAGGACAATGTTGCTTGAAGGAAATGTATCTCATATACATTAGAGAGAGGCTATTGGGACAATAGTATACACATTGAACATAATTCAAATTAGAGAAGGTACAAATAAGACTCCTTATGAATTATGGTTTAATCATACTCCTACTATAAAATATTTTAGAATATTTGGTAGTAAGTGTTATATAGAGAGAGATGATGAGATAGGAAAGTTTGATGCTAGAAGTGATGAAAGAACTTTCCTTGGTTACTCTACTAAGAGAAAGGCTTAAAAATGTTTCAATTTGAGATTGAGAAAGATGATTGAAGGCAATAATGTGAGGATAGATGAAAAAGAGAGAATGTATGCTTGCAATCAGAATACAGAAGATAGGGAAGCTGCTACTACAGATGAGGAAGAATATGTTGGGACAGACTATGAGAATGAGATTTGTGATGATGGAATGAAGTTACTGAGATTCCTAAACTAGATATTGCTAATGCTATTGGAATTGTCGCTAGATATCAGGAATATCCTAAAGAGTCACACCTAGCTACTGTGAAAAGGATACTGAGATATATCTGAAAGGAACAATGGAATATGGCTTATGATATGATAATGATGACTTTGTGATTCATGATTATATTGATACTGATTGGGCAGGAAAAATTAATGACAGGAAGCATACTAATGGAGGATAATTGTTGGAAATGGTATTATTAGATTTTGTTGCTACAATTGATTGCACTCAAATTGATTGGATGGAACAAATGTTGAAAGGTGCCTTTGAGAATCTCAGAGGTATGCTTGGGGTTCAAGCCCCTCCTAGTGCAAATTAATTGATGCATGGATGCATCATTCCAGAGGAATTATGGGCTCTATCTTATTCTAGACTTGATGTGTGGATATACTCCTCAGGGGGAGTGATCTTTGAAGGCTTAAAAAATACATTTGGGTGACTTAGCACCTGGTTGATGAATACAATTGATAGACTGGTATAAAGATAGTTGATGGACTGGTATAAAGATAGTTGGTGGACTGGTATGAAGACAATTGGTGACTTATGGAACCCTTTTCCATTGTTGTCAAAGGGGGAGAGATACTATGAGAAAATCCCTACTATATGGGGAGATTGTATGGAGAGATACTATGACTGTATAGGGAGAGACACTATGAGAAGTTGTACTATGAGAGTACTAATTGGTTACTGTATTTTGGGTTGATAGATTTTCCCATATGTTGACATCAATGCCAAAGGTGGAGATTGTTGGATGTTGTTGATGTATTCAAGGAGATTGTTGGATGTTGCTGATATGGAATTAATATTTTTGTCATTCGTGTTTTGTCACTAATGTCAACATTTGTTTCTGAGAGGAAAATAGACTGGTTATCACAGTGTACATACATTGTACGGATGTTTCAGATGCTGCAAAGATAGATGAGAGTTTAGGAAGGTGTTGTGATCTTATATCCAAGATGGCATCATGTAATGTCTCATATTGGATGAGTTACATATGTTTTGGTGAACACTGGTCACTGGACTATGACAATAAGAAATGCCAGAGTTAGTCTCTATGTTTCTGGTATATCTTCCATATGATATGGATTCAAGGTATGCGAGCTTGAGGGATGATAGACAAGATACTGAAGGATGTTCATTGGTCAGTGCAAGGTACAGATTGATTGGTGATGTCAGTTGTGGTGTGTGTTCTGGAAAAGACTTATTTGGAAGTTGACTACAAAGATGTAGCGTGTATGATGGATGACAAAATTGAATTAAGGATGTCAGTCCTTAATTGTTGTAATCTAATCATTGTATACTTATTCTAGATACCGTGTGTATCTTAGAAAGGGTTTATGTAATTGTTTGTAATTAGGAAAGGCTTATCGATCGACCTAATCATGTAGAATGTAATAGGGTATATATGTAAGGTCTTTTCTTTTGGAAAGGCATGGTAGAATGAATGGGATGTAAAAGAGGATTGTGGAAGTTGCGAGCTTGTGTTTTTTGGATGTAGAGCAGAGGATAATTGTATACTTCATTGGAACTGATCAACCAAAAGCATTTGCTACTAGACAATTCAAAAGATTGTGTATTTCTTTGTATACACCAGTGTTGCGAACAGTGAATTCTAAAGATGGACATAACCTTCTTCAAGCAGTGAGCCCTCCCTTTCTTCTTGACTCCTAATAGGGTATGTCCTCTAACAAGGACTATGTACTGTAATGTTTCAATAAGCTCTTAATAGGGCTAAATCTTCTAACAAGGATACTATACTCTTAGTACATCATTTATGGGTGCTAATTCCCACTGGGGTTTTTACCTTTAACAGGGTTTCCCCGAGACCAAAATATTGTGTTATTGTGTTGGAATTCAATGTGTTCATTGGATCTAATATTGCTTCTACTTAAAGTTTAAAGTTTAATAATCTTCCATACAACTGATTCACCCCCCCTCTCAGTCGTATTATGGACTGTTATTCCTAACAAGCTATACCATTCTGTGGAGGTGTTCTAGGTGCAAACATCTGTCTCTTGATTCCTCTATCATTGTAGAACAAATTAAACTCATTTGATATAAACTCTCCACCTCGGTTAGATCTCAGACATTTCAGGCTTCTACCTGTTTCTTTTTCAACCTTTGTCGAATACCACTTAAACAATTGAAATGCATTAGATTTTTCTTTCAAAAACATTACAGTCATCATCCTAGTGTATTCATCAACAAAAAGAATAAATTTATTAGCACCACAATAACTTTGTACACCCATAGGTCCACAAAGGTTAGTATGAACCAAATCCAAAGTATTTTCTGAAGTAAATGTCTTGCTCTTGAAACTAGACTTTGTCATTTTACCCAATTGACATTGTTTACACATCACATTATCAGGTTTATTCAATCTTAGAAAACATCTAACTTTATTCTTTTTACTAATATTTGTATGCACCATAAAATGGTCGCCTAGACTTTGGGCCCCATTAATTTCAATTTATCAATCCTGAATCATTTTTATCAATAATCAATATTTTCAACATTATCAATTTCTTGATCAAGTCTTAAATTCGATCATATATTGGATTTTTATCCTTGGGCTAACCATTTATCCTAAGTCTTTATTTGATTAAAAGGAATATTTTCTCCCCTTTTGATTAAATAAAAAGCCCACCTTTCTCTCTTATCCTAAGTTGCACAAATAAAACATTATTCCTATTTTACAAAAAGAAAAAAAGCACTTTTTGTCTCACATGAGGTTCAAAATTCAACACTTCACTCTCATTGGAGGATACTTGTGCACATAGATTGCTCCTCTTTCAAGCTCCACCGCCGATTAAGACTTTTTGCCTCTTAATCTCAATGGTCCATTTCTTTGCATTTCTTATAAAAGGAGAGCTCTCTCCTTCATTTGCATACCATGTTTTTATGCTAATGTTATGCTGCAGGTTTTAGGTGCATTTGGAGCTTTTGAGGATATTGAAGACTTGTTGCTCTCATCATTTAGTTGCATATTTGCTTTCTTAGTTGCATGATAATGGCATTCTTAGTGTAGATTTCTTTTTATGCAATAGATTAATCTCACATAGTCTAAATAGGAGGCATTGTAATCCATTGCTATTTCCTTTCATAGATTAGTTGCATTGTACTTTCCTTTCATAGCTTAGATTGCATTCTCATTTAGATTTGCATTGCATTGCATATTTGGATTCTTGGAGATATTGGCATTGTTTCCCTTGTCTTCACTTGAATCTCTCATTGTATGGTTGACTAGCAAGATCACAAGCTTGTAGCTCTAGCTGAGAGCAATTTTCAATCTTGCAACTCCATGCATAGAGAGCTATGAACCACTTTATGAGGCCTCATTTTTGAGCAACCTTGCATGTAATGGTTCATAGAAGTGCACCTTTTTAGTGTGTACATTTCTGGCGCCCACCGTGGGGCAGAGTAGATAGGCTTTGTCCTTTGTTTCTTTGCATTTTCATCATTTTTTAAAAATTTTGCAGTTCTGGTTTTCTGTCTCAGAGTATTGCGCGATACTTCTCAGAAATATCGTGTGATATACCTTTGTATAGTGGTGCGACACTTTGCGTGACAGAAGAATCACCCGCCAGTACTGAGGTATATCGCCTGGCATCGTGTGAAGTATCACCCGCCCATAGTGCAAAGTATCACCCAGACTGAGGTATATCACGTGACTATAGGAAACTATGTCGCGCGATACTGGTGAAGTCTGAGGTATATCGCTTGATCTGACAGAGACTTGCATTTCCAATTTTATCATCTGAATTTGATCATTTTAGTTCGCTGTCTTATTTTACTGTATTTAGATAGGTCTAACCTGCATCTTTTAGATTGAATCTATCAGTTTATTGCATATTTACATTTGAATTTTGATTTTGCTAACCTTTTTGGTCTAACAAGTTGTGTTTGTAGGTGCTCTCATTACTTAAAAATTGCTAAAAATGCATGTCAAAGAGGGCTACTAACAGTTTTTGCAGGGCTGCCCAAGCATAAAAACCAAAAAAAATAAATTTCTTGCTTGTTTATTTGCTTTCCTTTCAAGTGTGGCATTCACTAATTGTATTAGGAATCTTTAAAACCTTGTGAAAGAGATTTTGAGGTGGTAGGAGAAGTATGCTCTTCACCTTTAGGTGAATCAAAAAATCTTGACCCATCTTAAAGTTTTGGAAGCAAGGGAGTAATTGAATCTCTTTGCTTGGTGTGTTTGGGAGAAGTTTTTGAGATAGGGGAGTATGCTCTTCACCCTTGTGGTGAACCAAAAACCTTGAACCTCAAGAGTTGATCTACTTTTTGTTTAGTTTAGGAATCCTTTAGCAGACCTGCTCTTGAGCAATCAAGAGGAGCGACTCAAGTGGGGACAACCTTGTCATCATTTTTCTTGGTGGCAAGTGATTCCAACTCACTATAATCTCAAGGCTATCAAGGACACCAAAAACTTTGGTAGACATAACACTTATCTTCGTTTGATGTGAGTAGCTCATGGGATTGCGACCATGGGGAAAACATTGAACAAGAATGCTTAAGGTACTCTTGAGGCCGCAAGGTCCTAGTCCTTTATGAGGAGCAAGAGAGGTGTTGTGAACAGAAATCCTTATTAAGAACCATTAGATAGAAGCCACCTTGTTTAGCCGCTTATCTTCTTAGTCCAAGGATTGATCCAAGTGGTTTACCCGAATCACCTTAAGATACTCACCATATGTGTCCCTTTGGTTGTGTCATTTGACGCTTCCATGACAAAGCCAACATCTCTTATGGGTAACCACTTGGTGTGAGGCAAGGGGGCATCAAGTTGTGGGCTAAGTTGGTAAGCATTGAGCCTTGACTTTTTAGGATAGATTTGCTTGAATTATCTTCAGTTGTGTGATGCCAGTGCAAACGTTCTTACATACAAACAATCGGTAGCATTCATAGGGTGCTGTTTCAATTCTGATATCATAAGTGTTTGTCTTGGCAAGGTTGCTTTTGCCCTTGTTTCAAGTGTTTGAGACATGTTTTGATCCCTCACTGTTTGCAAACCTGCCAAAATTCTACTGATATTGTGACTGAAATCAAAAACATCAACCCTCAGACTGAAAATTTTGATCAAGCAGACCCAAAAGTGAAAATTTTACACAATTCTGGTCAAGAGTTGAACAATTTTGCAATAGTATCGCACTCTGTAAAGCAAAATATCATGTGATACTTTGCGCTTGCTAAAAATATCACCTGCTTTGAAGAGAAATATCGCGCGATAGTTCACCCTTGACAGACTATCACCCGACCTGCCTGGAGTATATCGCCCACAAGTGCTGAGTATATCACCTGGCGTTGTGCGAAGTATCATGCGGTTATAGGTATATCACCCCAGTAGCCTGGAGTATATCACCTGGTTAATTTCTACTGTGCTTACAATTTGGTCAGTTTCAGTTTCTATTAATTAGATTAGGTCTTAGAGTAGGCTTCTTGCCCTGACGTTTGAGACCTGTCTTGACTCTAAATTTTTGGTTTTAGTCCTCTAGGATAGCATCATTTGATTTACGAAATCACTTTAAAATAATTGTCAAGTTAGAAGGTCATTCTTGGTGCCAAGGTTCATCTCTAAGATTGTTAGCTACATTCTTGGAAAATTTTAGTACTCTTATTGTCCAAATCACTTTCATTTAAATCTCAATTTCAATTATCTTTTGGCCTAGTCCAACCTCCTGATTCAAAAGTGCAAGGGTAGTCACCCTTTGATTTGAAGCACCTCTTTGACAGTGTTGGTAAAGCCCTTTTTTTATCTTCTCATTTCTTTTTTTGGACAATAGAGGACTTTGATTATCCTAGTTTGGCATTGACACTTTGAGAGGTCACCTTCTCATTAAGAGTATCTTTCTTTCATGTCAGTTATGACAAAGTACCAAGTCAATCAAGGGAAGCGACCCCCTATTGCCTTTAGCCAGTTACCACCCGTCAAGACTCGTCGACAACATAAGGGAAAAGCACCCCTTTTTGATCAATCTCCTAAGAGTGAATCTGAGGTTTGTTTTAATCCGGGAGCTAATCCTAGTGAAGTGAGCACCTCTTTTGTACCACTTTCATCAAGTATGGACATGAGTTACACTTTCACCCGACAACAAAGAGAAGCCATGAATCAAACTCTTGAGGACATCTTCCAATGACATAGAAGAGAGTATGGTGGTTCTTCTCATGCTAGTCCACCCGGGTCACCTCCCAACAATGTGAGGTATCTTGATGCTCACCAACGAGCTGAGAGACATCATAAGCAAGCTCACTCAGATTCAGGGTCACAACACGAAGACCAGAACAAAAAATCTAGTGATCACCACATAAACGCAACCAATGCAATAAGGCATTCGAGATAATCCTCCCCACTCAAAGACACCTCTCGATATGCAAATACAAGATTGAGAAGCACTGAGACATAGAAGCAAGCCTATTTAGATGAACATGCTGCTAAAAAGAAAAAATTCAGACAACTAGAGGAAGAGGAACGTGCATTGTTGGATATATAGAAAGGAGTCACCCAAGAAGAAGAAGATAGACTCTACGCACAACAACTCCAAAGCCAATTTAACAGGAGGGGAACCAATAGTGGGACCAACTCACCCCCATCTACCCCTTTGCCAAGTCTTAGAAGAAGATCAAGGACACCCTCATGATCCCCAAGCCCTAGAGGAAGAAGGGTTTCAAGATATGACCATCATAGGAGACAGTCGTCTCATAGACATTCAAAGCAACCCTCCCAATGAGCACATCATGGCTCACAACATGGAGGAAGTTATGCTAAATTTGATCATATGGACTTCATGACTATGCAACAAGAACCATCCTTTCAAGCATATGTGGAGCAATATGTGGAACAAAACAAAGATCAATTCTTGGAAAGTCTTATTAACAAAGGTGCTAAAGTTCCATATAATTTTGATGTTCACCAAAAGATCAAGAAATAGAGCCCTTCCACTGATGAGGTGATCTTACAAATGCAAAAGGATGTAGACAGGATGAAGGCTTCCAAGAGCACGTTTCATTTGGACTCCATATGTCCTAACCCCATTGACAAAAGTGTGGTGATGGTAGAATTCCCTAAGAAAGTTGAGTTCCCAACATATGAAAAATATGATGGCACTGGTGACCCTCACGACCATGTTCGACAGTTCTACATAATGAGCTTTTCCTTTCACCATGAAGACTCCTACTTAATGAGATTATTCCCAAGGAGTTTAAAAGGTCAAGCCATGGAGTGGTTCACCAACCTTTCCCCTGCAGTAAAAACATTTGAAGAACTTGTCCAAAGGTTTGTTCAGCATTTTGCTTACAACTTATCGAGGTCGGTCACAATGCTTGGTTTGTGCAAACTCAAGCAAAATCAAGGGGAATCTTTTGTCACATTTTTACAATGATGGAGGCGATTGTGTTCAAAATACCCAAGGACAATTCCTGAGGAGGAAAGAATTGATATCATTGTGAGCAATCTAATACCAGAACTAAGATATGAAGTCAAGAAAATTCCATTTAATTCCTTTGATACTATGGTAGAGGTGGCATGTCACATTGAGGATGTCCTAAAAGAACAAGGAATTTTGGCTAAACCAACAAATAACAACAATAGTACTAATGGCAACAAGGACAAAAAGAACTCCTATTGGAACAAAAACAAGCAAGTGGTTAATGATGGAGTTGTTGACTCATCTCAAACCAAAAATGAAGGAGTTCTTAACCTCTCTCATGCAGTTCAAGCTATGAAGCTGCAAACGTCTTCAACACAACAAGATAAACCTAAGTATCAAAGGAGATCTAGAACGGAGAAAAGACAATTTACCAAATTGGGAGAATCTTATGTAGATGTTTTTAAGACATTAGTTGCTCATAATTTGGCACACCCATAGGATCCTACAAAACATCGTATACCAGATCCTTTACCTCATTGGTGGGATGCGAAGGCTTTTTGCATTTTCCATAATGAGATTGGACATGACATAGAAAATTGTTTTAAACTCAAGCATCTTGTCCAAGACCTTATTGAAAAAGGACAATTACAAGTTGATGGGTTAACCACTAATGCAGATCATAAAGCCTTTAAAGAGCCCTTGCCTAAATATGAGAAAGGAGAGAATTCTAAGAATGGCAAGGCGGCTATCAACTACACCTACACAAATGCGGAGAACGTTATTAACATGCTTGAAGTTGTGGATGATAGTGTCAACATGGTGAGAGGGAAAGATCTTTATGGACATAATGTGGACTCAACTCCTATGACTGATGAAAGACCCGCTGTGGTGATAAGAGGTCCTCACTCACAAAGAATGCCCCAGTCCCTCAATGTTGTCACTAGGGGTCAGGCTCAAACTCCCATTATTATCAGAGGTCCTAGCACTAGCAAGTCTAAGCAGCCCATGTCCAAAGGTGTTCCTCCTAAATCTGTTGTTGGTCCTGATTCTAATTATAATCTTATTGACCAATTACAACATACACCCGCGCAGATATCTATTTTTGAGCTTTTAGAATTGTCCCCTAAACATAAGCATGTCCTTGAAGACGCTTTGCGAGCAGCCAGTGTCCCTAACAACTTAGATATTGATCAATTCTAGAATATGGTCAACCATTTGGCTAGCCCTCATTACCTCACCTTCTCAGAAGAAGATGACAAATCCATCAATCACCCACATAACCTGGCCTTACATATCGAAGTCATGATTCATAAAACTCATGTCAGGCGTGTACTAATAGATGGGGGTGCGGGGCTCAATATTTGTACCATGAGTTTGTTGCTGGCTCTAGGATATTCCGAGAATGTCATTGACACAAGGAAAAAGATCATGATCAAAGCATATGATGAAGAAGAAAGAAGTTTTAAGGGATTGGCCATTTTTCTTAGTTGCATTGGTCCAGTAGAAAATGATATCTTATTTCAAATTGTTGATGTTGGACCTTTAGCCTACAACATTTTTCTAGGTAGGCCATGGATTCATGAAATGCAAGTAGTCCCATCAACATATCACCAGTGTGTTAAGTTTCCCCATAACGGTATAGAAATTTCCATCCCTGGAGATAGTGCTTTATCAGTTAATAACATTTCTGTAGGATCACATGTACCTTTGAATAGGGAAGCTGACAGTCCTAGTAGTTCACTTGAACAATGCAAGCAGAAGTTCAAGACCATAGATCTTGGGATGGGAGATTATAAAATTGATTCTTTTACAAAAATGCCAATCTCTCCTAGGTCTTATGGGAGACCATCACCAAATGTGAAGCCTTCATCATCAGCAATGACATTATTTGGAAAATTTATTGAGTCTTCGGTTCCCATTCAGGAAGAGAAAGAGGAAGTTTGCCATAAGGGACTGGATCTATCACAAGGAAAAATACAAGCACAACGAAAATTTTGCTCCTCCACCTGAAGCTTATGGGAAAGGGTATAGAATGGTTAAGAATATGGGTTATCCTGGATATGGTCCCCTTAGTCATAAGCTGGATGCTAAAGCTGAGCCTCTTGATCATGCTCTTTTCAGATGAAAGAATAAGTCCACGATTGGCTTAGGTTTTGAGAATAAGAAGAAGAAAGGTGTCCCTGTCCCAGCTGCGACGGACAGTGACTCAGACTATACGCCTAATCTTTCTAATCAACAAGATGTGTCTGATGATTGGGTGCCCTCAACAAATCTCCTTTGGGGAGATTCCATAGATTTGATACTTAACAGTCCTACTATGCCAGCTGCGACAGATAGTGATTGTATGACTACTAGATCGACAATGGAAAGTGTTGCTATCCTAGCTGTGACAGATAGTACCAATGCTAGCACTAGAGAGGGAGAGACTCTTCCTAACCTTGAGGCTTCTACATCACGAGGCCCAAATGATGACTCAGACATAGACTCCCATGAATATGAATGGGACTCACTTTCAGATGCAACAGTTGATCTGGATGTAGATATTGTCCATGCTTATAGTACCCAACCCGATGCGGCTAACGAGCTTAGTGTAGGACTAGAGGATTGCACTCCTCAAATTGCCTTAGTGGACGACACTTTGTTTGATAGGATGAGTCCCAATTCAGGTATCTTAGGAGAAGACTTAATGAATCCTGATTGTATAGTACCAGAGATGACACCTTTCACATAAATAACATCGAACCAATCATTGACCTACGCCTTGTTCACTTTGACCTAATTGACTGGTCTCAGCGCCATCAAGAGCCTATCTTCCTCACTTTTTAGAATGATTATGAAATTTCCTGCTATCTGAATGCTCTTGAACATGTGGCTTCTTCCACCAGTGAACCAACAACTAGCATGACAGAGCCTGATATTAAGTACCTCAGTCTAAAAATAAAAGAGAAAGAAAAAAAGAAAAATAGTTCTGATGGCGAAAACCACTTTGTGGCGGTGTCAGAACCAAAAATAGTAAAAAGAAATGATGCATCCAAGGGTGAAAACTTCTTTGAGGCACCTAAAGATGGGGTACTTAATAACTTACCGAGTTATTTCCAAGATAGATCATCAGCATTGATTGAGCCAACAAAGCCAGTCAATTTGAACATAGAAGAAACTCCTCAAATAGTCCATCTTGCTCAGTCTTTATCAAAAGAAGAGACCAAGGCATATGTACAGTTTTTACAAAAAAAGAAAATTAATTTTGCATGGACCTATTCAGACATGTCGGGGCTTGACACAAATCTTATAATGCATCACTTATCCATAGCCCCAGGAGTCAAGCCAGTGAAACAGAGACTCAGAAAAATGCATCCACATGTAGCTCTCCTTGTCAAAGAGGAATTAGAAAAAATTTTGAGAGCTGGATTCATTAGAGCCATCGATTATGCAGAATGGATCTCAAACATAGTACCAGTTTCCAAACATGATGGGTCCATTCATATATGCACAGATTTTAGAGATTTAAACAAAGCATGCCCAAAGGACGATTTTCCACTTCCAAACATTGACATGATAGTGGACATGACAGCGGGCTATGACATATACTCTCTAATGGATGGTTTCTCAGGGTATAATCAAATCAAAATAACTCCCGAAGAACAAAAGAAAATAGTGTTCACATGTGCATGGGGAACCTATTGCTGGAATGTCATGCCATTTGGATTAAAGAATGCAGGAGCAACCTACCAAAGAGCTATGACCACTATCTTTCATGATATGATGCACAAAAATATGGAAGATTATGTGGATGATACCCTGGCAAAATCAAGAAAATGGGACACACACCTCGATGATCTGGAAGTAATTCTAGATCGCATGGAATAGTTTCAACTCAGGTTGAATCCAAAGAAGTGTGCATTTGGTGTCACCTCAGGCAAACTTTTAAGATTCATAATATCAGCAAAAGGTATCGAGGTTGATCCCGAAAAGGTCCAAGCAATTCTAGATATGCCACCTCCTCAAAATATCAGTCAAATGAGAAGTCTTTAGGGATGTCTTCAATTGATTAGGAGGTTTATTTCTCAGCTTGCAGATAGATCACAACCCTTTAATAAGACATTACATAAGGGTGCTTCTTGTGTTTGGAACGAGGATTGTCAAAAGAGCCTAGATCAGATCAAACAATACTTGGCTAATCCTCCGATCCTAATGTTGCCTATTCCAGGGAAACCATTGATCCTATATATTTCAGCTACAGACACTTCCCTGGGGGCATTGTTGGCTCAATCAGATGATACTAGGAAAGAAAGGGCCATATACTATATCAGCCGTACTCTAGTCTCCTATGAGATCAATTACAATAATATTGAGAAGTCTTGTCTTGCAGTGGTGTTTGCTTCTCAAAAGTTGTGCCACTACATGCTTGCTCATACCATACATTTGGTTGCCAAAATTGATCCTCTTAAATACTTGCTTAGTAAGGCTGCCCTCACGGGTAGACTTGCTAAATGGATGATGGTCCTAACTAAATTTGACATAGAGTACGTTGAAAGGAAGGCCATAAAAGGGCAAGCTATTGCTGACCAATTAGCTAATTTCCCAATTTAGGATAGTATGCCGGTCTAAGTGGAATTCCCAGATGAACACATCTTGTATACAACTACTCGCACTTGGACAATGTTCTTTGATGGTTCCCGCATGCAAAATGGATCAGGTGCTGGAGTACTATTTGTTTCTCCACATGGGTACAATATTCCAAAATCTTACAAATTTTTATTCCCATGTACGAATAATATTGCAGAATATGAAGCTTTAACCAATGGCTTGAGAATGGCTATAGAATGGAACATCACAGAGTTACATGTCTTTGGGGATTCCCA
The DNA here is from genome assembly GCA_027943335.1 of Chamaecyparis obtusa. Lineage (NCBI taxonomy): Eukaryota > Viridiplantae > Streptophyta > Pinopsida > Cupressales > Cupressaceae > Chamaecyparis > Chamaecyparis obtusa. The sequence goes on from BSBK01006498.1 coordinate 121,390, forward strand.
ATTAATCATCAACCAGGTCAATGAGGAGTATCAAACCAAGGATGATAAATTGATACCCTACAAAAAGATGGTTGATTCTTTGAGACGCTATTTCACCTTTGTGACATTTCAATAGATCCCTACGACAGAGAACAAAGCTACAGATGCCATGGCCACATTAGCTTCCCTTCTTTAGTTGGAGACACATGAATCCAGATTTGAATTCCTGGTGGAAGAGCTACACCATCCCATCTTTGACTCGTCTGAAAGCCATGTCATTTATACCATCGTCACACACGAGTCTTCCCGATATGGTGCTATCTATTCATATCTTCATGATGGCATCATCCCTAACACATTCAACCGCTCTGAATGCTGAAACCTCATCCGTAATGCCTCTTGCCACACCCTTATCTCTGGTGATTTATATAGGAGGGGTTTAGATGGGATGCTCCTTAGGTGCTTGGAAAAGGAGGAATCCAACCAAGCGTTAGTTGACATCCACGAGAGCATTTGTGGTGGACATTCTAATGGTCTTACCATGGCCTGAAGGTTGCTTAGGGAAGGATATTATTGGCCCACAATGCAGATAGACGTAGTTGCCTTTGCTAAGTCATGTGAAAAATGTCAGAAACATGGAAACCTGATTCATGCTCTAGGTAGGGAGCTGATCCCTTCTGTTTCTCATCGACCATTTCAGCGCTGGGCCTTTGATCTAGTTGGGCAGATTCATCCCAACTCATCAAGTGGACATAAGTTCATTATTACTACCACTGACTACTTCACAAAATGGGTGGAAGCTGTGCCACTCTCTGTTGCTTCAGGGAAGACTATCTCCTTGTTCATCTTGAATCATATTATTAACCGATTTGGAGTGCCTTCTGAGATTATCACTGATAACGAAGGTCAATTCAAGAATAAGGACCTAAAGCATTTATGCAAAATTTTTAAAATCAAGCAACATTGGTCCTCCATCTATTTTCCACAGGGAAACAGACAGGCAGAAGCCTCTAACAAAACCATTCTTAAGATTCTTCATAGGACAGTGCACAAGAATGGTAGGGATTGGCACTTACAAATCAATCCAGCACTATGGGCTTACAGAACAAGCATTCACACACCTACAAGAGCCACTCCTTTTTCTCTCACCTATGGCGTTGAAGCAGTATTGCCTTTAGAAGTCGAGATACCATCACTTAGAGTCTCACTCAAAGTTTTGATTACAGATGAGGATTACCGCGCCATGAGGTTACATGAACTAGAACTTCTAGATGAGAAGCGTAAGGCTTCCTTTGATCATATGAGAGTGTATCAGAAGCATATGTCCAAAGCATTCAACAAGAAGGTTCACCCTAAAGAATTTCAAATAGGTGATCTCATTTTGTGAGAGAACCCTAAAAACCAACAGAACAGAGAGCAAAACGGTAAGTTTGAACCTAACTGGCTTGGACCATATGTCATCACAGCTGCTTTTGGTACCGGTGCGTATTTACTGTCAGATCTCGATGGAGAACAGCTCCCTGATCCCATCAACATTATGCATCTCAAGAAGTTCTATCCTTGATGCCTGTTTCTATCTGGGGGCATCCTTTGTATATATCTTATTGATCCTGAAAAAATATCAAAAAAATTGATATATGATGCTGAAAAAATCCTAAAAAGCATAAAAAGTCTTGAAAAAATATAAAAAAATTTAAAAATTTAAAAATTTAAAAAAAAAAGGAAAAAGTGCCTTGGTGAAAACCTAGCAATAGGCGCCTTGGTAGCAAAATCCAAAAAAAGAAAAAATGAAAAAAGAATCCAAGTGGTGAAAACCTGGAAACAGGTGCTACTTGAGGCCTTTGCACTCCTATTTGTTAGCATGCGTCCTCGACACTGAGCCTTTCCCTCATGCCTTGACCTTATTTGGCTTAGTCTGGAATTGGTCTTTGTCTTTGTCTAGGGGGCATAACTGTTAGCATTGGTCTTTTAGGTGCATTTGTCTCTTGGGGCATTTCACAACAGGTGTTTTTTCAACACACATGCACTTAAACACTCAGAGTTTGACTCTATGACCAACACACAGAGATATGATACTCAGAGTTTGACTCTATGACCAACACACACGCACTTAAACAATCAACTCGCTGATGATATGATGACTTTATTTTTTCTTTGTGTGCTGTCTATGAGGATTTCTTTGGTGATTGGTCTCTCCCTGAGAAGTTTTCGATGATGCATAGCTAGAAGACTGAGGGAATGAGAACATGTTTCCTTTCTTTATCTGCTTGTGGGTATATTTTGTTGATCCTAACTGTCATGAGCATTTATGCTGGTCCTACTTGACACTATGGATTGACAAGGTATTATCCTTGACTGTTATGCGAGTGCATGCTTCTAGCTATCCTGATTTTCATGTATCTTGATACAAGTATAATCTCTCCATATCAAACTTAGGTAATCTCACTACACTAGTCATCTTGACCTACATGTCTTTGATGCCTAGGTGGGATTTCCACATTTCTATCTGATAAAGATCATATTCATATCCACATAGTTATGCTAGTGTGCATTGTATGATCTTACGACACTACCAATAACGTTCGATGATGATAATTAGATGTCTATAAGCGTTGTGACCTTGCAAGTCAACCACTTTCATAATAGCGTGCATTTTTAGGGTCATGATAGTCTAGTTTTGCATTTCTTGCATATGGAGAGAGCTCTCCCTTTTCATCTTACGTGGACCTGTCAGTCGACTGCACTCACCTTTTCTTCTTCTCGATCATGTCTTTCACTCCTTGTCCTTTTCATCTTGAACCTGTCCTTGTTCATCACAAGGGGTTAATCATATCATCATATCTATATCAAAACTGTCATTTTCAAGAAACATGAGTCTATATCATACACATGAGAATTAAACATACATTTATGAGAGAGAACATACATAAGCATTTTGAGCAAAATGAAAAGACAATATACATAAACTGATACATCCATCACAAGAGAGACATAAACACATGATACAATCAAACATCCAGTAATCTCATATATACATCAATGTCATGATACAATATACAAATGGGATCCCATAATTTGGATCAATGTCTCAAAGATATGTATACACATCTATCAACCTATGACCTAACCCTAAGACTCGCTACCACCCTCGTGAGGAGCTCATGGTGGTGGAGGAGGCATAGCTCTCCTATCGAGTACCACATCTGATACCCCTGCCCTCTGAGAGTATGATGGTGCTCTCTTACCCTCTGGAATGACCTGTAGGTAGAGTCCGTGATAATAGGCTACTCTCACTGACTTTCGTCGGAGCTCTAACGCATCTGCCTGTGCCATCGCCTCACGGCATGCTATCTCTACCCTGAGATCAGCTATCTGTTGATCTTGCTCCACTCTCAGATCCAGTAACTGCTAGTCTCACATGGCTATAGTAATCTAGAGCTATTGTATCTCTGCCTCCTGAGCTTGTATCTAGGCTCTTAGATCATCCCCACCCGCAGGCTGCTCCTGTTGTGCCTCTGCCTGCCGGTGAGCTGGTCTCGCCTCATCCTCAGGCGTCGCCGATCTCTATCCCCATGACCATTTTTAGCCACCTAATCTCGATCCCTCTCCTCTCTCCATCCTCCTCCCTCTCCCACCATCCCCTCCATCCCCTCCCTCCCCTCCATCCCCTTCGTCTCCTCTGTCTCCCCCGTCATCTCCTCCGTCTCCTCCCTGTGCTGGTACCTGTGCATCTGGTACCGTAAACCAAGAGAATGGCACCCTCCACCACTCTTCCCTATATGCTGCATCGGCCCTCGCATCTGCCACATCTGGGAAATACTCCTAGGGCTTGCTCCTGATACCCGCTGTCTTTGCAACAGCCTGCTGATAATCCAACATGGGTAGCCACCCATGGCCTTACTCATCCCTGGCCCTGGCATATGTCATAGTCTCTGTCAAGACTCGTTGCTACCTCCTAAACTATCACCATACCCAAGTGATGCAGAACCTCTCCACTATCTCCGCATATCAACCTACCAATGGTTGAGTACACATCATGTAGCTCAGCTCATCGACCGCATCTCCTCAGACCTCCACCTCCCTGTATGACCTCCATGTGAACGAGGCTATCTCATCCAAAATCCTCCTGTAGTACATCACATCCCCAGTATGGGCATGTGATATGAACCCAAGGTACCTATAGATAAAGGGGTACCTCCTCTCCCTCGGTTGAACCCTGGGGCGTACCACAGTGATGTGCTCCCATGCCCACACCTGTGCCAGGATGACACCGCACGTCCATGTCCGACCGTCTTTGTAGATGATCTCATGCAACTCGTGGTACATCTTTGCCAATATGGTAGGACCCCATGCCATCTGACGAGGCCTACCTACCAAATCAACCAATAACTGAGCCCATCCAAGTGGGAATCTTTTCTGACTGCGATCAGTCATCAGGATCTGTGAGATAATGGAGGCCATAATACATGGCATTGGGTAGTCTCTGCCAAAATCATTTATCAGCCTCTCCTAGCTGATATGCCTATCCAGAATAGTGACATCCTGAAACATCTCCTGGATCAATCGGTGCCCCTTAGTGGCATCCTGATCATAGTACACCTGTAGCAACAAACAAATCATGTCAGTTTTTATCATATGGAAATATTACATTTATGATTATATCTTAAAACATGATTATACTCACCGGCTTGCCATGACATGGCACTCGTAAGATCCTGTAGACGTCCTCTAAAGTGATCGATGCCTCTCTAGTAGGCAGGTGGAAGGTGTTGTGCTCGCTATGCCATCTCTCGGCAAGAGCAATCAACAACCCATGGTCAGCTCTGATGTACGGATATCTCAATAAGTATCTGAATCCCATGGCCCGGACATCGTCATTGCCCGGATCATCCAAATCTCGGACACACCGCAACCCAGTCACCTTCGGCGCTCTGATGATTAGTGCCGGAAAGACCTCCTGCAAGCCAAAAACCAAGCCAGTTGTTAGCACATATCATGATGGATGTCTAAAAATCAGTATACAACATCTCTAAAACGTAACATTGTCTAGACCCATGTCATTTTTTCTCAAAAATGCGTCAAAAATAAAAATTTTTTCACTTGGGCGATATTCTTTTTTGGAGAAGTATCGCGCGATACTTCTCCCTATAGCGGGGTGATATGCCTTATGATGCGCGATACTTCACCCGGTATTGTGCGATCTTTCACCCAGTATCGTGCGATACTGGTGTCTTAGGTTGCGTGATACTTTGGGGACCCAAAAAGTATCGCGCGACATTTTTCCCCAAAGGGCGTGATACTTCTAAAGTATCGCATGATATTTTACCCAACAAAATTTTTTGAAATTTTAAAATTTGAAAAACGTGCTAAAAAAGCTATTAAATGCGAAAAATGACTCAACAAGCTCGAGTTTTTTGACAACATACTGGGGCAGGATAGTGTGGTGGCCGGTTGTGCAATCGGGCGCGCTCGAATCGATGCCTGTGGATGGGAACTCCTATTTGCTGGGCCATTTTCTCTCTCTAAAGCTTTGAAAATTTTCAAATCACTAAAAGACAAATGATTTTTGAAAATGACATTTTGACACCTTTTATAGCCTTTTGACTTTTTGACCTCATTTTCAAAATACCTCAAAATTGCACGAAAATTGCACCCCTAGCTAATTTCGACATCCTGGATCTATTTTCGGACTCAAAATTGAAATTTGAGGTCATCTTGATAGTCAAAATCACATTTCAAAATCTTCCCTTCTTCTGCGCAGTTGACTGATCTTTTGAGGCCTAATCCTTCGATCTTTGTTGGGGCATCATCATTTCTTCATTTCCATATCTTCCAAACTTCTAGTCTTTCATTCATATTCATTCCATTCCCTCCTTTCTCACATTTGACTGCATCTTTTCAGTCAGGCTGGGGCATGTTTTATTGCCTAATGGTTAATCTATTGACCCTTACCTTCGATTATGATTTCATTCTGATTTGATCAAATCTTTATCAATTTGCTGTCTCTCCTCTACCTGATTTTGATTTTGATTATGAGGTGGCAGTATTTATGGTATTCTCATCCCCGATTCTTTGATTCTCTTGATTCAGACATCTTTTGTGAGCTTTTACTCAAATTTGAGATTCTTATCTCTTATCTCTTACTTTGAATGTGATCCCAAATCGACCTCATATTCAAAGGCCTTTGTTTATGCTTTATCCAGATATGATCTCAAATCGACCTCATATTTGAGTTGTTTTGTGATCCCAGATCGATCTCACATTTCAACTTCATTCTTTGACTGCATGTGTTCCCAAATCAATCACACATTAGTCAAAGAGGGGTAAATGTATGCACCCTAAAATGGTCACCTAGACTTTGGGCCCCATTTATTTCAATTTATCAATCCTCAATCATTTTTATCAATAATCAATATTTTCAACATTATCAATTTCTTGATCAAGTCTTAAATTCGATCATATATTGGATTTTTATCCTTGGGCTAACCATTTATCCTAAGTCTTTATTTGATTAAAATGAATATTTCCTCCCCTTTTGATTAAATAAAAATCCCACCTTTCTTTCTTATCCTAAGTTGCACAAATAAAGCATTATTTCTATTTTACACAAAGAAAAAAAAGCATTTTTTGTCTCACATGAGGCTCAAAAGTCAACATTTCACTCTCATTGGAGGATACTTGTGCACATGGATTGCTCCTCTTTCAAGCTCCACCGCCGATTAAGACTTTTTGCCTCTTAATCTCAATGGTCCATTTCTTTGCATTTCTTATAAAAGGAGAGCTCTCTCCTTCATTTGCATACCATGTTTTTATGCTAATGTTATGCTGCAGGTTTTAGGTGCATTTGGAGCTTTTGAGGATATTGAAGACTTGTTGCTCTCATCATTTAGTTGCATATTTTCTTTCTTAGTTGCATGATAATGGCATTCTTAATGTAGATTTCTTTTTATGCAATAGATTAATCTCACATAGTCTAAATAGGAGGCATTGTAATCTATTGCTATTTCTTTTCATAGATTAGTTCTATTGTACTTTCCTTTCATAGCTTAGATTACATTCTCATTTAGATTTGTATTGCATTGCATAGTTGGATTCTTGGAGATATTGGCATTGTTGCCCTTGTCTTCACTTGAATCTCTCATTGTATGGTTGACTAGCAAGATCACAAGCTTGTAGCTCTAGCTGAGAGCAATTTTTAATTTTGCAACTCCATGCATAGAGAGCTATGAGCCACTTTGTGAGGCCTCATTCTTGAGCAACCTTGCATGTAATGGTTCATAGAAGTGCACCTTTTTAGTGTGAACAATATTTATCAGATTGTCAAAGTTAACATGACATAGCCTCTTATGCCATAACCATACATCATCAAATTGTGTAAACAAACATGTCTCTTCAGATAGATCTAGATAGAACAAATTACCTCTAGTCTGTTCTCCACTTCTAATTAGTTCACCAATAGCATCAAATATTTTATCCTTTCTGTGATGGAAATCCACTCAGTAACTAGTTCTATTAAGCTGTGCAAAACTCAACAAATTATAGTTAAGACCTTCAACCCAATAGGCATTTTCACATGTGATCTTATCAGCTAGCTTAATTGATCCTTTACCCCTCACAGGACATGGTGCAACATTACCAAACTTAACACTTCTACCTTTGTAATGATCTAGGGTTTCAAATTTACTTTTATCACCAATCATATGATGTGAGAAACCACTATCAATAACCCATTTATCACCTTTACTCACATAAGAAATAAGTGCATTTTTCTCGTCTTCATCAGAATCATCTTTCATAGCAATGTAAACTTCTTCAATATCAAAATCATGACTATCACTATCAGTTTCCTCTTCAGCAATATAACATAATTTATTACCTTTATCCTTTTAGTATCTTTACCTTCGGTGATCTCTTTTATCTCTCTTATCTTTGTACTTGCTTTCTCTTTCTTCATCCTTGTCATTCCTCTTAGGACATCTTGCAGCAATATAGCCAACTTTGTTACATGAAAAATAGATTATAGGAAGTTTACCTTTATATTTGCCTTTTCCTCTTTTCAATCTTCTAGCCATGAGTGCCTCAAGATCATCTAGTTCCTCATCAGAAGTGTCATTGTCACTTTCACTATCACTTTCACTTTTCACACATTTTTCTTTTTCTCTCTTAGATTTATGCAAAACCATTTGTGACTTGAATGTAGATTCAACATTAGGAACAATTTAGTTATCATAGTTAGATAGCTCAAAAGCAATAAGCTTACCAACAAGACTTTCCAGAGTTAGAACATTACCAGGGTTACATCTTGATTCTTGAATTGTTGAAATTCTAAAAGCATAAATAAGAAGCAAAGTTCTCAATACCTTACCACTAACAGTCTCATCACCAATGATTCCATTAGTTCCTCTAATAGCATTCACTATCTCCTTAATTCTACCGCAATATTGAGCAATATTCTCACCTTCTTGCATTTTCATTTCATCAAACTTACCTCTCAACCTTTCATCTTTTTCGCTTAGTACATTTGTATCACCACCATAGATAGTTGCAAGAGTATCCCACATTTTCTTTCCAGTAGTGCAATCCTTGATGTCTTCAAATTCAAGATAGTTTAAGGCAGATGCAATCTCCAACATTGCTTGATTGTGTTCCTATTTTGCTTTCATCTCTTCGACAGTCAAAGGTGCAATAGGTATAACATAGTCATGTTCAACATAGTACTTCACTTAATCACCAATACCAGCTAGATGCAATTTCATCAAACCCTGTCATGCAAGGAAGTTCTCCTTGTTCAACTTCGGCACCTCCTTTTTATACATCTTGATCATTATCTTCAAGTACCTTTAAAAAAAAAATTTGTAAGCACCAACAACTCTGATACCAATTGTTAATATTATTTAGAACAATAGAGAGGGGGGTGAATCAGTTGTTCTCAGGTCCAGATGTACCAATTGAACTTTTAAATACTTCAACAATCTTAGATCTAATCACCAACACAACTCGGTCTCTAAAGTATATATACCAGAAACATGTAACATGCAGTCCACTATCTAAAAGTAATTATCTTGCAAAATATAGAAACATACACTACAAAACATTCACACAAGTATAACACTAGGATTTATAGTGGAAACCCAACTTGGTAAAAACCACTTTGTAACATGTTACTGATATTTTCACTCTTCTGAAGTGAGCTCTATGAAAAGCCAACCTTGTTAAAGGTTTACAAACACACTACTAGGTGTGACCCTGTTAAAGGATTTAAACACTATGTCAAAAGTGACCTGGTTAAAGGATTTAAGTACATTCCATTAGAATGCCACATTGATTAAAGGATTTAAACCATGACTGTTAGGTCAACCTTGATTAAAGGATTTAGATTGATATAATGGTTAGAAAGTAGCAATAGTTTCTGATTTGAAAAACATACAACTCACTTTGCAAATAACAGATCCAATTCACACATATATGCTAATTTACTGATTGAGTTCTATTTCCATCTCCATCACAAATCTTCTTAGAATTTGCTTCAAGCAATCACAAATATGATTAACTCCTTCACCTTCAGCTTTCTTCTTAGACTTATCAGTCAATAACATCAACAACTTCAGCATACTCTGTAACCTCACACTTAGGTTTTCCTATATACCTCTTCAGTTAGGTAGATCCATATTTTTCCTCTTAATCTCCTCTATAGATCTTAGGTTAGGTTAGATTCATCGAATCCTTCCAAAATTTAAGATATTCATCCTTCCTTCTAGATACATCTTGAAACTTCTCATTGAATCCATAATAAAATGATTTACCATGCATTAAATTCTCCATACAATCAATTAATAAAGTCAACACAATTTACATAATCCAAGAATTCAACTATGTTGGCTAGGAATCTAAATTATTTCTCCAAATGTAAATTATTGACACTCGGTCAATACTGTGTTCATCTCCTTGGTCATCACTATGTAACTTGGTCATCTCTACAAACTATCTTCCTCGGCTAACACTGTCTTGCTCGGTAATTTCCTGTCGCTCAACATAAACTAATGTTCGGTCAACACTAAACTTACTCATCATAAACTAGCACTCAGTCGATACTAACATCACTTGGCTTAAACTAGATTTCTTCACTTTTTCTCGATTAAGCCTATTTCTTCAATCTTTCTTCTTACTTAGATAAATAATACATTATCTTATCAATGTACCAAATAGTCAAGTACTCATTGAAGTATCAAATAACTCAACCTTTCCCTAGGTTCTCTTGTTATCTCCCTTGCCCTAATCCTTTTCATCAACCAATAGATGTAGTACTTTCTTAGATAGCAACTGTCTTACCAGTTGAGATTTGACATCAGTGACAATACAACAATTGTTTCAATTACAATTTCCAAGAAAAGAAACATAGAAAAATACACCACCACATATATTAACATTTTGAAAGTAAACATTGTAAAAGTTCATGTGAAAGATTGTAAATGATAAATCCACATACCAAGTTACACAGCGGCTGGAAATTGCACCAAGGTAAAGGCAAGAAAAAAATACATAGCAAACACAATATGTAAACCTTGAAATGGTAACCACACAACACAAGCATTTAAGTATTGTATACTAGGGAAAGTATCTTTATAGAATTAAAGTTAATCATCAATAATAAATGAAATAGTAACTAAATTAAACCACAATAGAGAAACTATTTAGCAAATTAATGATCAATTGAGCATCCTATGGCTCTCTAACTAAGATTGTTAATGCAAAGCTCTCAGCAAGCTCCCATTAATGACAGTCCTAGAATGAGAATGATAAGATAAACAAGTTAAAGCTAACAATTGTATCAAAGTAAATGCTAATTAAGCTCTCAAATGCCTTTCTAAACTCAAATTGCAAGAGGTTCAATGCAATTCTCAGATGTGTGGTTGATAATAATGAAGGAATTTGGTCTTCCTTTTATAGATTTTCCAATGGTAGGGGGTGTAGTTGTGTTTGATCATGATTAAACCTTGGTTGAGTCCTTGGTTCCACCCTTTGAAGACAATGCAAAGTTTGTGTCCTCAAAGCTTGGGACAAATAGACAAGATCAATGGACAAGATTCTCTTTCACTTTGAGTGATTGAGATTGAATTTGGCTTCATCCATGTGAATGCCTTTCCTTAAATCTCATTAGTTGATTGAATTTCCTCTCCTTTTGGGTTGTTGAGAGTAATTGAGATTTATTAATTGAGTTAATTAATTTATTTTAGCCATGTACCCCTTGAATGGGTTGAATTTAATTTAATTCAAGACTATACAATTAATTGATTTAATTATATTTTGATTTGATTGCACTTGATTAAAATGCTCTCAACTTTGATTGATCTCAAATTAAGACTTGATTTTCATTTTGATTGGCTAATTATGCATTGTGATTCAATTGATTCAATTATGTCCTTGATTTGCTTTGATTTGATCTTTGTCCATTTTTAGGTGATTACAAATGCCCCTCTTTGAGTTGACGTGTGAAGCATGTCAATTCAAAGAATACTCTGATCTGGCTTGATGATAGGTCTTCATTCAATGATGGTCGATCTTCAATGTTTGTTTGATGTCTTTCGATGGTTGATCCTTGATTTCTGATATGAGATTGATGCAAATATGATCGATATGAAACTCTCAATTGATGTGGTTTTGATGATCATTTTGATATGATGGTCCTTCTGATGATGGTTCTCAATATGATGTTTGATTCGATGATTGATCGATTTGATTATTGATCCTGATATGATACCTATTTTGATGATTGATTTTGATGTGATGCCCCATTCATTTGATTACAAAAAATTTCCTGATAAAAGCTTTCACTTTGATTCGATGATCAGTTTCTTGATTTTTGATGATGTTACTGCTGATGTTGCTCTGATATTGTTGTTGTTTGATATTTCCAATGGTATGCCCCCTCAGAAATAAAACATATCGATGCTTGATTTGAAATTTTTTTTGATTGATTGATCCAATATGTTTTCATTTCTAAAAAATATTGATGATATGCCATGATTCACCATTTGCCCTGGTTGAATTGATAGGTTAAAATAGGTCAAAGTCAAAATTTCACCTCTAAATTAGATTAGCTTAAATAGGTTAAAAAACCTTGATTTACTATTCATTTTCACTTTTGACTTATGAGATTTTGCTCTGGTTCTCCCTCCAATTTTGAGATGGGTTTTCCTATCAGAGAGCATCAGTTTGAGAGATGTCAATGGTATCAGAGACCACCTGACTACGAACCTCCAGTGAGTCATTTCTAACTTCCTTGTTGCATTTATTGCTCGTTTATCACATTTATTGCATTTTTTTCTTATCGTCATTGTTTTAAATTTTCAAAGTCACACGTATGATAATTCTAATGTCGCGTCAGTCTATTAAGTGTCACATCTGTGCCTTTTACTCACGCCTCCACGTAGTAAACTGTCGCTTAGCATTTTTTTGTTCTCGCCTGACAAAAATTTGGTGTCTCATAGCCTTAGGGTTTTAATGCCCATTTGCATATGATTTTCCTCATGTGAAACCCTAACATTTTATTGTCACCTAGGCTTTATTAGATGTAGCCTAGCATCATGAAGTGTCACCTGATACTTGAAATACCGTGTAGAAGAAATAAAGTGTCGCTTGACATCTTTTATATCTCGCTTAGAATGAAATGTCACCTGGTATGAATAAAATCATGCCTGACAAATTTTTGAAATTTTTTCAGTTGTACTTGATCTTTCTTGATGAAAAATTTGATAAGTCCAGATGATTAATTCCAATGATAAGATTAGGTCTATTGCATTCAAACAAAACAATTGATTAGGATAAGTAGGAGATATTTTCCATAGCAAGTCAAATTGTGATATTGCTATCAGGATTTAACTGTGTAGTTTTTTTGAGTCAAACTCATTGACCCATGATTCATGAGTAGTGGTTCATCAAACCCATCTCTCATGAGAATGAAATGGAACACTTAGCACTCATTGGATCTAGGTGATGCTCACAGAGGTGAAGCACCGGGACTTCCCAAGAGGTCACCCATCCCAGTACTACTCCAGCTTGAGCACGCTTAACTACGGAGTTTCCTCCATGGTTAAACCCATTCTACTTGCATCCTCATTTGCAAAACATTCACCAAGTGTTGTGCCTTATGAACCATTCATTAGAAAGCCCCTTAAGCTCATCAATTGATTAGGATATCAGGATAATGGTACCAACAAATGTGATATAGAGACATGAATAAATGGAACTGGGTGTGATTGCTTGATATTTTTTATTGACTTTAGATGATTCTTTGATATGATATGCTGATATGATTCCTTTGTTTTTCCAAATAGGTACACTTTCTAGTTCTTTACATACGGTCTGTAGCATCATGGGTTATCAATCTTGGTCAGGCTCTGACTCCGGCAGAGTATCATGTTGTTGAGTTGTCTGGCCTTAGTTTTCTTCCTGACATGCCACGGTTCCAACTGAACCATGGTCTTCTAACTGCTGTGGTGGAGAGATGGCACTCCGACCACAATACTTTTCACCTTCCCTTTGGAGAGATGACTATTACTCCAGAAGAAGTGTATAGATTATTACGCTTTCCTTTCCAAGGAGAGTTAGTATACTATGATTCCATTTATGATAGCACAGTCTGTTGATGAGTGTTTGGAGACAATAACATAGATGATGATACTATTACTTGGCCACAGTTTGCTTCTTTCCCTACATTACCAGTGGTTCTTAGTACTCTTATCGGTGGTTTCCTGCTTCCCGACCAGTGCGGTCGTGGCTTCTTGGTTGGATGGGGTAGGATCCTTGAGGATTTACTTGCTCAGCCTCAATGATTCGATTGGGGCTCCTATGTTCTTGCTCAATTGTATCATGATTTACATGAGGTTGTCTATAGAGAGAGCGCTTCCTTGTCTGCAGGTGCAGTGATTCTACAGTTGTGGGTATGGGAGCATCTTCCCATTACTAGGCCTATTTCTGATAGGATTCATGCTTGAGGATTTTCGTATGCTTTCCTATATAGCAGCATGGTTTTCTAGCATCATCTGGGAAAGCTTGAGTATTGGCATCGAAAGATCGATGATCTTGATCAGGTTCAGTAGCAGCCATACATAGGATGTGAGTGATGGAGGGAGGACGATGATGAGATCCCCTATATGTTTGCTTCTTGATGGATGATTGGTAGGGCTACTACTGTTATCAAGTGTTTCTACTTTGGTCGAGTATCTCACCAATATGGTAGAGCATAGGATATGCCACAGGGTGTAGCATTATATGCTCGTGTATAGGCAGAGCAATCTATGTGGGGTCCTCTGATTGATTATCAATTTGCATGTGATCAGATTATTGGTTTGGGATATTGTAGATGGGACATGCTTATAGGTGTTACTAATGTTGGGATGTCACATGAGTATCAGGATTGGTGGGCTCTGAATAGGTTTCCTTGATTTACTGATCCAGCCGAGCATATCCCGGATAGAGATGAGAGAGATGATGATGGTGGTGACGGTGGTGGTGGTGGTGGTAGGAGACATCAGGGAAGTTGAGGATAGAGAGATCCTCAGGCTATTGGTAGAGCAAGAGATGGACCAGAAGTGAGAGGTGGGCATGTTTGGGATAGGGCGAGAGCTAGAGGATGGGATGATGTAGCTGATGTATGCCCTAGAGTAGTAGCAGATAGACAACATAGAGCACATTGACATCAAAGATAGGTACATATAGATGTTTCTTGACATATTCCTGGTGGACAGGATCCCTTAGTTCAGTTACAGAGGGTTGCTTTAGCATAGCAGGATGAGGATCAGGTACAATAGGATTGGGTTTTGGCACAACAGGTGCAGTAGTCACATGATATGAGATAGAGTTCACAGGCTGCTCCTAGCATTGATAGCCTATCACGAGATGTTCAGGCGATGAGGACAGATATATCTAGTGTTGTTGGCAAACGAGATCGGGTAGCTCTTTTGATGCAACAGTTTATGACTCATGTGATTCAGAGAACTAGCACAACGAGCACTTCTCAAGCTCCTCCCTCACAGGATAGACAGGATGACAAGGGTCCAGATGGATCAGGTGCTTGGGATGGATCAGGTGCTACTATGGGTTCTTGATGCTTTGATGACAGATTTGATCATTTGTTGATGTCCTTATATCACATTTTGTGATGTTTTATTGATCGGAACACTTGATGTCTCACTTTCATGACATTTGTATCTTGGTATACTGATGTACTGGATCATTTGATGAACACTTATATGATGATATACTTCCTTTATTCTCTTGATGATTTTATGAGATTATCTTTATATGCAGCTATATGGCATTTATGATGCATTTACTTGTGATTATGCTATGGATGCAATGTATCTTATTTTATGATATAGATAGATGACTGCATTGATGTATGGATTTATGACATGCTTTTCTCTATTTTTCAATGTATGGATACAAACTGTTTTATGAATATATGGATATGAATGCCCCTATGTTTTTGGGTTTTCCAGATGTATGCAGTTCTATCTTTAATTATATGTATGCAAATGATGGATGAGTAATGATTATTTTTCTCATTTCTCTGACATATGAATAATGAATAATGATTAATGCTATGCATGAATGCAAAAGATAATCTCACATGTTTTTTATTTGAAATCAAGGATAAGACATTTGAATTGAACCCCCCATTTCTTTTCTCCCCTTGAAAATTAAGTTAAGAAAGGAAAAACATTATATACAATGCACTTAATCTAAGATGTATGCAACTAACTTTCATTATTCAAAATTTGGAGCTTATAATCATCATCGAGCATTTTTTGGAATCTCAATTTAGTACAACCATCATTAGTTCAACTATAATGATATGAATACTTTTTGCACCTCTTTATTTGCTTTCCCATCTCTCTTCGGTATGACTATCACTGATTGAAGCCAATCATGAGAGTGCAAATACTGATTTTGTCAAATTCTATGCTGCAAGTGGATGTTGGTATTATGATATTTAAGATCAAAATAGCCAAGGTATCTGTTTGCGTAAACAAGCAGAAATCTCAGTTTTATCCTATGTACAAGTCCTCGATGATTCTTTGATGATCACATCCTTAGACAAATAATACATGTTTTAAAACTTTGATTTTAAGACAGTCATTCAGAAATCAAGAAAAATATCATTCTTTCATCATAGCTCGTCTAGTCTAAAACTTTCATTGATTCACTAGAAAGACATGATTTCATCAATTGAGTTAACACTTAGAAAAATTTTGCAATGTTTTTCAAATCCATATTGCAAGTGTAGTTCCATCCATTTCATGTTTTTAATCTTGATAAAAAAAATAAGTTCATTTTAGTTCTTGGATCAAATTTTGTGCTTCAGGCTCAAATTGGATTAGGATGTAGATGTGATTAAGTGTTCCTCTTTCGAGTGTGATGAATTGATTCTCTGATTGAATAATGCTTTCTTTGATAAATCCTTTCTCCTCTTGAGTAGATTGCCCCCAGTTTGAGATAATTTTGATTGTGGGACTTAGGACAATTCATCGATTAGGTGACCAAAATCTTGAGGTACTTGCAAATGCAACTGTGGGGTTTTATTATGCAATATATACAAATGCTAGTGAATGCAATATTTACAAGGTGACCTTCTAGGTATGCAACTTACTTGGACTTTCAATTGGACTTGTTTACCAGGTTTTCACCGATTGAATGAATTTAGCTCTTTTTTCTATTTTTAAAGCTTTTCTCTTTTTTTGCTACCAAGGCGCCTATTTGCTGGGTTTTCACCAAGGCACCTTTCTGCTTTTTTTTTATTTTTCCTTTTTTCAAATTTTTTCTTTTTTTCACATCATATATGAATGTTTTTTATTTATTCATGCTCAATTTTCCACTGTTTTTTATCTTTTCTACTTTTCAAATGTTTTATGCTTTTCCTGCTTTTCAAATGTTTTTGGTATTTTCAGGATCTCTTTTCACTATGTACAATAAGTATGATGCTCCTCCATCTGATACTCTTTATACTCTTTTGTCTACCTCATGTATAGAACTTCTTGAGATGTATGCTATTAATAGGCTCTTGTAGTTCTTCACCATCACAATCTGCTAGTTTTTAGGTACCGGTCCCAAAACTTTCAATAATGAGAAATGGTCCTAACCAATTTGCTTCCCATTTTCCTTTCTTTTTTCATTATGCTTGGTTCTTGGGATTTTCACGCAACACTAAGTCACCTACTTGGAATGTTCTTGGCTTGATGTGCTTATTCTAAGCCCTTGACATCCTATTCTGGTACACCTTCAAATGGTCAAATGCTTGCTTCTATTTTTCATCTAAGAGTTCTAGTTCTTGCAGCCTTGCAACCCTATAGTCTTCCTCATTTATTAAACCATGCATAGATATCCTCAAAGATGGAAGTTCTACCTCTAAAGGCAAAACCGCTTATGTTCCAAAGACTAATGAAAAAGGTGTAGCCCCTGTTGGCATTCTTATGCTTGTTCTATAAGCCCATAAGGTCGGGTTTATCTTAATGTGCCAATCCCTCCCTGAGTTATCCACTGTTCTCTTCAAAATCTTCAAGATGTTTTTATTTGTTGCTTCAGCTTGTCCATTACCTTTAGGATAATAGATTGAAGAAGAATGATGAATCATGTGAAACTTGGTGCACAATTCCTTTAAGTCTTTGTTCTTAAAATGCTTTGCATTATCCGTTATGATGGCATGAGGTATGCCATATCTATAAATAATATGATTGAGGATAAACAAAGAAATATGCTTTCCTGTTGTAGTTGATAGGGGTACAACTTCCACCCACTTAGTAAAGTACTCTATTGTTGTGATGATGAATTTGTGACCATTCAAAGATGGTGGATAAATCATGCCTGTTAGGTCTAGACCCCATTGATAGAATGACCAAGGTGTTGTCATTGGATGAAGCTCTTGTGCGGGCACATGTATCAAGTTTCCATGGAATTGACACTTTCTACAAGTTTTTGCAAAGTTACATGTGTCTTTCTCCATCGTAGGCCAAAAATACCCTATCCTAAGAAGTTTCTTAGCTAAGGTCAATCCATTTGAGTGTGATCCACAAATTCCTTCGTGGATTTCTCGTAAGGCTAAGTTTGATTCTTCCTCTTCTAAATATCTAAGGAGCATTCTGTCTAGACTTTTTCGATACAATGTTTCAGAAATTATAGTGTATCGGGCGGCTTGGTGAATGAAGCTTTTCTTTTGATTCCTAGTTTGGCCTATGGGAAGGATTTGATCTTTAAAGTAAGTGTAAATTAGTCCATACCAAGGTGATTTTTTTGTAGTTATAGAGAAAATGGTGTAAGGGTGGGTAGGGTCAAACGCAGGTTGAACCACTTCTTCTACCAAGAACTTGTATTTGGCACTCTGATCAGGCATTTGCAGAAGTGAAGCTAAAGTTTCCATTGCATCTGATGCTTTGTTCTTTTCTCTCGAAACTTGTTCAAATGTGATAAGTATGAAATACTTTTTAAGACTTTCCACCATGTTTTTGTAGGGTATCAATTTGTCATCTTTCATTTGATATTCTTCATTGACTTGATTTATGACTAATTGTGAATCTCCACAAACCTTTAGTTTTGTTACTTTCCACTCTAATGCCAGCTTGATTTTAATAACCAATACTTCATACTCTACTATATTATTTGTGCATGGGAATAGCAATTTGTAAGACTTAGGGATATTTGAGCCTTGAGGAGTGATGAGAAGTATGCCTACTCCTGATCCATGATGAGTGTAAGAACTATCAAAATAAAGATGCCATGTTTTTGCCTCAATATTCATAATTTCTAAATTCTGAAATTCCACTTGTATAGGATGATCATCTTGAAGTGGTGCTTCTGCTAGCTGGTCAGCAATAACTTGTCCTTTGATTAATTTTCTATCAACATATTCTATGTCAAATTCACTTAGTACCATCACCCACTTTGCTAGCCTTCCATTCAATGCTGTTTTACTAAGTAGATACTTCAATGGATCAATTTTGGCAATGAGCCTTATCTTGTGGGCTAGCATATAATGGCGTAATTTTTGGGAAGAAAAAACCATAGCCAAGCATGCCCTTTCCATAAATGTATAATTCAGCTCGTATTTGACTAAGGTTCTACTTATGTAGTAAATTGCCTTTTCTTTTCCTATTTCATCCTCTTGTGCTAAAAGTGCCCCCAATGAATTCTCCATTGCTGAAATGTATAAGATCAAGGGCTTGCCTCTGATACGTGGCATCAAGATTGGTTGATTCATGAGATATTTCTTTAATAGATTAAAGGCCTCTTCACATTTTTCATCCCATTTGAAAATTGTGTCTTTATGCAAAAGTTGGTTGAAATTGTGACATTTTTCAGCTAATTGGGAGATAAATCTCCTAATGGATTGGATCCTTCCTTGTAAAGATCTCATCTAACTAATGTTTTTAGGTGCTTCCATTTCCATAATAGCCTTCACTTTAGCGGGATCCACCTCTATCCCTTTTGCAGATACAATATAGCCTAATAGCTTGCCGGATTGGACTCCAAATGCACATTTCTTTGGGTTAAGTCTTACTTTGAATTCTTCTAGCCTTTCAAAAAAATTTGCCAAAATTGGAAGGTGCTCTTTTCTTGAGTGGGATTTAGCTAATATGTCATCCACATAATCCTCCATGAACTTACGCATCATATCATGAAATATTGTAGTCATTTCTCTTTGATAGGTCGCTCCTGCATTCTTTAACCCAAATGGCATGACATTCCAACAAAACCTACCCAATGCACAAGTAAAAGCAGTTTTATCTTGGTCTTCTAGTGCTATCTTGATCTGATTATATCCACTAAATCCATCCATGAGTGAGAACATAGAGTGTCATGTTGTTAAGTCCGCAATGGCATCAATGCTTGGAAGTGGAAAATTTTCCTTAGGACATGCCAAGTTTAAGTCTCTAAAGTCTGTGTCGATTCTGATGGATTTGTTTGCTTTTGATATGATCACTATATTTGAGATCCATTGTGCATAATCAATGGCCCTTATAAATCCTACCTTCAATAGCTTTTCTAACTCCACTTTGACAAGTAGTGCTATATGAGGATGCATCTTCCTTAGCTTTTGCTTAACAGGTTTGGCTCCTTCCTTGATATTTAGATGATGCATTATCAAATTTGGGTCTAAACCTGACATATCATCATAAGGCCATGAAAATTTAACTTGTCTTTCCTTAAATAACTTGATTAATTCTATTCTTTCTTCACTAGATAGTGATGCTGCTAGGTGGATGATCTTTGGCTCTGTTTCTGACCCAATATTTATCTTTTCTGTTGGCTCAATTAAGATTGGAGATCTTTCTTTATAATGTTCTGGTAGAGCATCCAAACTCCCTTCCTTAGGTTCCTCATTTGGGTTTTCACCTTTGGAAACATCTTTTATTTCTTTATTTTTTTCTTGATCTAATGTTGCCACAACGTGGTTTTCAATAGTTGATTTTTTTCTTTTCTATTTTTCTCATTTTTTTCATTTTTTCTCAGATTGAAAGTTTGGATGCTCCCTTTGATCATTTCTTCTTGATATTCTCTGATAGAAGATGGTTCAACCATGTTGAGGTATTGGGACACCATGTTGTTATTTAAGAAAATTGGAAAGGTAGTTGGTTCAATGGCATTCCATTCAATTAAGTCCATGCAGATGCATGAGAGTTAATGGGTCAACACTTGGGTTTGTTTTGATTGGGTTTAGGGTGTATATCTCATTATTGGAGGGTTCATACATTGTATCTTGAAAATATCAAACATGGGCTTCCTCTAAATGTTCTAAAGAAGAAGGATCAAAGTCCTCCTCACTAGACTCCTCTTGGGTTTCTGTTGGATAAAAATCATGTGGATTAAACCTAACATTTGACTCTTCCATAGTAGGTCTCCATGAAGGAATGTATGGTTATCCTACCCATTGGTTTATCTCTATTTCTATGCTTGGTACATCATTTAGAATCACTTGACTAGAACTAGATGTTTGATTTGAAGTTGATTCTATTATTGGTCCTTTATTTTTGGTAGAAGCATAAGTATGAATGACATCAATACCCTTATCTTGAGATGACTCATCTGATAGGGTCTCCCATTCCCATTCATTATAATCCTCATCATTGTGAGATTCTAATTGTAATATTTGATCATATAGTTTGGGATAATGTTTTTGAGTGTATCCTTCTTCAAGATACCCTAATCCTACTTTCTCTTTGGAATCTCACCATGTTGATTCTATGGGTTCAATGAGCCCTTCATTCTTTGTGCCCAAAGGTCCTTGACCTTTGTACCCCATCTTTTGCGTGATATAAAACCCTTTCCCATATTGATGTATGGGAATGGTCATATTTTGGATATGTTTGACGTGGGCACTTGATTCTTCATCTTTGTATAACCAGTTTAGGATTTCATTATCTTCTTCATCCATGGTGGATGATGTACTTGCCCTCACAAAGTTATCATTATATCTATGGGGTAGATTTGGAGGTTTTCCAAAGTACTTGGGTGATAAAGGTAGATCCATCATAGATAAGGAGTATTCGCCTACTCCCTTTTGCTTGATCTTACATTGCTTATCAAATTTTTTCATCATTTGGTCCATCTTTTGATAATGGGCCTCTTTGGTGTGCACTTGGATAGCTTTGGTAGGGTCTTCTTTTGGTTCTTTAATAATGTTATCCTCATTAACCTTCTCTTTTCCTTTAGTCGGTGTAGTTTGGTTAATGAGTTTTGGTGTGTCTTCAATAATAACTTCTTCTTCCATCTTTTCTTTTCCTTTTAACAAAGGGATGTCCTTGGAACTTTGACCTTTCTCCATTTGATTAGGTATAGACCCTTCAGCATTGTGTATAACCAAGGAGTCACTGATAGGCTTGACATTATTACAATATTGAAATGGGTTCAAATCCCCACTTATCATTATCTCTTGCCCTAGATATGGGAACTTTAGGTATTGGTGATAATTTGAAGGAACGGCTTGCATTTCGTGGATCCATGGCCTTCCTATCAAAATATTGTAAGTCAAATTTAGGTCCAATACTTGACATATGGTCTCTTTTTGCATGGGACCAACTCTTATGGGTAGCACTATGACTCCTTTTGAGGCTCTTTCTTCATCATCATATGCTTTTATGGTGATCTTTTTCTTAGGGTCAATAGCCTCCTCAAAAAATCTTAGCGCTTTCACCAAGTTAAGGGTACAAATGTTTAGGTCAACTCCTCCATCTATAAGGACTCTTTTCACCCTATGCTTATGAATCAACACTTCTATGTGTAAGGGCAGATTTTGCGGATGATTAAGGGACATGTCATCTTGTTTGGAAAATGATAGGCAATGGGGTGCAATTAGGTGCCCTACCATATTTTGGAATTTGTATACCTCCAAATTTAGAGGCACATTTGTTTCCAACAAGGCTTTCTCCAAGATATCCTTATGAATTGGTGATAATTTGAGTAGCTCAAGAATAGAAATTTGATCAGGAGTTCTTTGTAATTGATCAACCAAGTTATATTGTTTTGATGATGATGTTGAAGCTTGGTTTGATACCACAATTTTTGGAGCATTGGTAGGTAGGATAATTTTCGATGCTTGCCCCCTACTGACAACATTTGATGATACTTCCCTTGACTTATCTTTCACTATGATAACATTTATGGTTTGATCCTCTTCTCTTATAGTATTTATTGTGTTATCATAGGTATGAGAAAAGTTCACTTTCTCATTGCCCTTTTTTTAATTTTGATTAGCATTTGATGACTCACCCTTTTCATGATTCAAAAAGGGGTTTTTGAAGACCGTGTGATCTCCATTATTTTGGGGCCCTTCAATTTGAATGGTTCCTTTGTCAATTAAATCTTGCACCAAGTGTTTTAACCTCATGCATTCATTTGTTGGGTGACCTCTATTTCGATGATATTCACAATGATGGGCCTCATTCCACCAATAAGGCTTAACTTCAGGTTCATAATCTTTCATCTCGGGTAAGGTGATGACATTATTAGTAACCAAGGTCCTTAATACATTCTCCAAAGGTTCACCCAAGTAGGTGAATTTCTTTTTATTATAATTGGAGTAGGAAGATTTTCATTTGTCCCCTTTAGCATTATTGTTGGAAGTGTTGGAATTGTTGTTGGAAGTGTTGGAATTGTTGTTGGAATTATTGGAATTATTTGGAGCTTTGTTTGATTGATTAACATTATTTGAAGAATTAGCTCCTTATGGTAGAATAAAAGGGGTTGACTTCAAGTTGTGGGCCTCCAAAACTCCATCATTCACAAGGTTCTTGTTGTTGTTCTTAGTCCATGATTTAGATTTATCATTGTTGTTGTTGGACCCTTGATTATTGAAATACTTAGGCACATAATTATTGTTATTGTTGTTATTATTTTTGTTGTTGCTGTTGGATTTGTTATCTTTAAATAATTTGATTTCACCTCTCTTGACTAAAACATCTTCAATCTTGATCCCATTTTCGATGAGTTTTTCAAATGTTGGGGGACATTGAAGTTGTAATCTATAATTCATTTCCATGGTCAAATTGTTAGTGAAGATCTCCATCTTCTCTTTCTCGGGGATACTTCATGGATACCTTGCGAAAATGGTCCTCCACCTTTGTAGGAATCCTAAGAAGGACTCTCCATCTTTCTATTTTGTATCACACAACTTGAGCATTGTGATTTCATGCTCAATGTTATAAGAGTAATGGGTTATGAACTTGGAGGCTATCTCCTCAAAAGTCTTTATTCCTAGGGTTAGTTTTGAAAACCACTCCATTGCAGGACCTCCTAAGCTTCTAGGAAAGAGTCTCATTAGATATGTATCATTGTGCATGAACTCTATGCTCAGGGTGCAAAACTCTTTCAAATGATCCTATGGGTCTGTTTTACCCATGTACTTATCATATTTAGGAAAAATGGTATTGAAAAGAAAAGATACCATAGCTAAGCTTTTGTCGAAAGGGAAAGGACACAAAGCTTCGATGGAAAAGGCCTTAGGTTCAGCTGCCTTCTTCATGGTATCAATTTGTTCTTGGAAGGCCTTGATCTGCCTATTCATAACATTCATAGGGTCATCTTGCTATTGGTCTTTCTTAAGTTGGTCAATATCAAAATCATAAGGCAGCTTTACTCCCTTTTGAGCTAGATTTAGGAAAAAGTTCTCCTTATCCTTATCTATCAATTTCTCCATAACCTCTAGGAAGTCTAGGTCTTGGGCAGCTTTCTCAACCCTTTCCTCAAGTGTTTCTTTGGAATTATAATTGACATTGTTGGTATTTTGATTATGATATGCCAAATTTCTATCTGCCATCTCTACAAGTCTTTGTTCAAATAGATTTGGAAAAATTTCCTCTTGATTAGGGTCCTTGAAAATACTTTGGTACTCAACTTCTTGCCCTTGGTTTTTCACAAAGAGTGCTATCTCCTAGTAATGATGCCCTATATGTGTGGGACCACGTGGAAACCGGCATCCAACAAGGGTTTGATTTGAAATGATCCTTGATTCGAGAATTGTTGATTTTAAATTGAAGAGATTTAAAAATATAAGATGAATTTTCAATGGATATATCTCTCACTTGTTTATGTATTTCAAACACAACAACCAAACATTCACTTGTCTCTTTTTACCCACTTAACACAAAATGTTTGATTTGAAGAATGTTGTCACGGGTTTTGCACAAAAAGACACTTCAAGCACTTATCTAGAACAAGATTTGGTTCATAAACATGGCTCTAAAAGGTGGTCTTGCTATTTTATCAAGGATTTAGTATTGATTCCATTCAAATAGACTTTAAACTTTCATCCCCCAAGTATGCTAAGGGGCTTCCCACACACACAAAAAGTATGATTTGGTGCAATCCGTGAAGACTACTAGAGGAAGTTCAAAAAATTTAAAATTTGTTTGTCACACACCCCATTAAGGATGTATGCATTTCATTTTATAGCGGGTTGGATTCCCGCAACAAAAGCGAGCGTATCCCACTTTGGGTTGTCCCTCTCATCGGCCTCGTTAAGGCAAACTCAGGAGGCAAGCCCACTAATTCTCTAGCATGTTCATTTAAAGCAAGGAAAATGGAATTAAGGTTAAGCTTTTGGGAATTTGGTTCACCGAAAGGTGAAGAGCATATCCCTAACTTTTCCTTTAGTTCCCAAACACAATTAGCAATATTCAATTGATTTCACCCACTAACTATAGGGATTTGAGTATTTCTACTCTCTTCCACAAACAAGGGGCTTTGATTTTATGTATTTGATTCCTTAATCCTTCTTAATTACTAAATTCTTGAAATACACAAATGCCACAATTTAAGGGAAAATATTGACTAGTTGAGGCTTACCTTTTTCTTGTAGCTAACCAAAGTTAGGGGCATTTTTGAGTGATTTCATTGTTTTTATCCTTACCTTGGCAATAGCTCCTTCCAAATGTGCTTTTCCACCAGCAAGTTAGTCAACACCAACAATCACAATGAGGGGAAACCAAATCAAAATTGATGAAGCAAAGAATTATGCATTGAACTTTAAGCACCTTATTTGCAAATTTTTAAGGAAAAACTTGATCTAGGGAGCAAAAATCAAATTAAGAGAAACAAATTTCATTTTGTAAGCTTCAATAATTGCAAGATAGTTTTGATATACCTAGCTTTCTTCCTCTTGTGATGTCTCAAGAATAGCCTTGATGTGTGCAACATTTTCCTTCTTGATCCTCTTAGCCAATGCCTTTTCTTCTTGATTAAACCCGCTCTCTGGCTTTTGGACCTTTTTGTGCCTACTCATTTACAGTCAAAACATACAAACAAATAGTTAGATAATTAAATTGACTAATCTAACAGCAAATTAAGACAACAGATAGAAAGCGACATTGTCCAGCTAATACGCGAGATCAAATTGTTAGCAGGCATAACTTTAATGACAGCAAGCGTCACTTTCCAGTGAAATAGGTGACACTGAAAGTTAATCAAGCATGAACAATTTATTGCTAAGCGTAAACAGTATTGAAAATTGCATAAAATGATTTATCCGAAGTGACAATTTAACAATACTAGGCGTAAAATAATAGATACTACGCGTGACTTTTTTTGTAAAGTGCGTAGCAAAGCTCGGTCACAGGCGGTGACAAATTGTAGACATGTGACACTTCTTAAGTCATAGGTGTGACTTTACGCGTAAAGGCTGAACAATTTATCTCACAGGCATGAGCATCTATCTCGCAAGCGACTAGAAATAATTTAAGACCGGAAAGAAGTGATCAACCAGGCATGTGTTATCAGCTAGTAGGCATCAGAACAGTGATCTCAAGCATCATCTGAATGACTGTAGGTGCGACTGAATCACTTGTACGCGTGACTTCACCTATTTTCTACAAAAAATTCATGGAAAAGTGAAAATACAAGCATACAAAATAGGATGAAAATGATGAAAAATGATGAAATGAGGCTTAGAGCCCCACGGTGGGTGCCATTTTGTATACTAGGGAAAGTATCTTCATAGAATTAAGGTTAATAATCAATAATAAATGAAATAGTAACTAAATTAAACCACAATAGAGAAACTATTTAGCAAATTAATGATCAATTGAGCATCCTATGGCTCTCTAACTAAGATTGTTAATGCAAAGCTCTTAGCAAGCTCCCATTAATGACAATCCTAGAATGAGAATGATAAGATAAACAAGTTAAAGCTAACAATTGTATCAAAGTAAATGCTAATTAAGCTCTCAAATGCCTTTCTAAACTCAAATTGCAAGAGGTTCAATGGAATTCTCAGATGTGTGGTTGATAATAATGAAGGAATTTGGTCTTCCTTTTATATATTTTCCAATGGTAGGGGGTGTAGTTGTGTTTGATCATGATTAAACCTTGGTTGAGTCCTTGGTTCCACCCTTTGAAGACAATGCAAAGTTTGTGTCCTCAAAGCTTGGGACAAGTAGACAAGATCAATGGACAAGATTCTCTTTCACTTTGAGTGATTGAGATTGAATTTGGCTTCATCCATGTGAATGCCTTTCCTTAAATCTCATCGGTTGATTGAATTTCCTCTCCTTTTGGGTTGTTGAGAGTAATTGAGATTTATTAATTGAGTTAATTGATTTATTTTAGCCATGTACCCCTTGAATGGGTTGAATTTAATTTAATCCAAGACTATACAATTAATTGATTTAATTGTATTTTGATTTGATTGCACTTGATTAAAATGCTCTCAATTTTTATTGATCTCGAATTAAGACTTGATTTTCATTTTGATTGGCTAATTATGCATTGTGATTCAATTGATTCAATTATGTCCTTGATTTTCTTTGATTTGACTTGATTTTCTTTGATTTGATCTTTGTCCATTTTTAGGTGATTACAAGTATATGAAAGGTCTAATTGAAGAAAGAACATGTATCTCCCAATTACTAGCATACAGAGCCAAATGCAAAATAAGATAATGCTTCATACAAGGATCTAATCAAAGCATGCAAGAAAGTTCACAATCAACATTTTCATTAGATGATTTTTCATCAGCTATCTACTGTTTTATACACATCAAACTAATACAAGATATGCTTCCAACTAAGCATATACGGTAGATACAACATGTGTAGACCTTGGTACAAAGTTTATGGTTCATTTGGAAAGATAAAAGATGTCATTCTCACCAAGAAACACAAAAGAATATTTCATGAGTGTGCACAACATTGTATTCGCACAAAACTTATGCCCCAAATGATGCAAAGCTTGATATTAACTTAGCATACACATGAAGGAAAACAATATGCAAAATGTCCAGATGAAATCAGGTGAAGGGAGTTAAAATAATGTTGAAAGCTTTAGGCCACTGGAAGAGGAAGTGATGTCCAAAATGGATTTATCATTTATAATCTTTCACCCCAAATTCATTTTGGGCTTGCGCAAGCAGTTGGAAAATCTCGCAAAATCATTGGAAATTCACACCAAGTACTTCTGAGTGAATTTTGACTGAATTACCTAGTCTGATGTAGACTTTTGACTGAATTTACACCGTATTCGACTTTGGTGCGAACCGACTTTCAAATTTGGCCTCTAGCCAGCGAATGTGGTAACTTAGCATAATGCTTAAGAAAGTAACAACAAAATTTTAATAGGCTTTTAGGATTAATCAACAGACATTTTAAAAGTCCAGGTCCCCTCTACAAGAACAAGTAAAATCTTCCTCTATTTTTCCTATGGCATTGGAAAGTATCCCAATTTTAATGTTTCTTTAATGAATAGCATCTTGTGAGGCTGCCTAGAATCTTACTGCTCAAGTATCAAGGCTTTCATGGGTCATTGCAAATATAGCTTTAACTGCCATATCTTCATCTCAGTAATAATGAATGTGTGATTGTCCATTCATTTTTTAGTTTGAACATGAGGAGCCATGGCATCATATTGCACCTGTTGAAAAGCATGCCAAAGCTAATGTGATATACTACATGAGATCATATTACTGCAAACCCTCTTAATTTTTATTAGCAACTAGTGAGAAAGATAGAGGAAGCCCTATGGTTAAAAAAATTCACACGTGGTTGTCTCTAAGCACTATATAATAGAGACATGGCAAGCACTATAAAAGAAACTTTCCTTGATCAAAAGGGAGCCCACCTATACTGTTGAGAGAACACTAGAGATAATTTAAGAAAGGGTTGACCACCCACCCCAATAGCCCTGTAGAGGACTTTAGATATAAGTCTTCCTAGTAGATACCAACGAATCCTCCTCAACAACTGCAAGACCAATGTTGAGAGAAGTCTTAGGTGGCCACACTATTTTCCTTAGTGAAGGATCTACTAAGAAAAGGAAAAGAAGCTAAGATCATATCAATAGTGCAAGGAGAATTTTAACATGATCAAGTATAATTGGAAGATGTCATAGTGGTCTAAACTTATCTACATAAGCATATTAAAAAACACCAATGACTTGGCATGAATAGAGAAATTAAAAATCACATCAAAATTAAAAAATATAACAACATTCTTATATTTCCGTATGAAAAAAGGGTTTCTACCTAAATGCATACCATAGCTAGGAGAACCTAGTTTTTAATTTGGCCTCATCACTTAATAAAATATTGTGCCATGTAAAAATCAGAGGTGGTGACAATTGAAGAAATCACAAATTTACTTCTATAAAATAGTTTTTGGTTACCCACAAAACAAGCATCTTGAATTGGAAACACCAAAATGCATTAGATGATTTCAAATAGAAAGGTCATCATATAGTGAACCCCAGAGAAAGTGAGGGAGAAATATTGGGCTCCAATATTACTCTCTAGATCATTTGGAAGCATTGTCCCACATAAAATAATTATATAGCAATGATCACATAAAAAGTATCTTTTGATTCATAGGAACTTCCAAACCTTCTACTAGGTCTTAGCATATGAACATTATTTTTGTAAAAGTGTTGTGATGGAAAAGTCTCTTAGGATATTATATATTGTACTTAAGCATGTCCTATACCCCATAAATACAAGTGGAATCAACCTTAAGATATAAATCTTAAAAATTCATAACTAATCTTCCAAACAACTTAAGGAGGTACATCCAAGGAAATACCGCCAATTGCTTCCTTCAAATACAATGGTTGAAGACTGCCATAGGGATTTTTGGTTGATGGATAGATGTGTGTGAAATCCATTTGCCCAACTTTCTTTTGAATAACTTAAGGGAGTGCATTCAAGGAATGACCATCGATGGATTATCTTGAAATACAATGGTGGAAGACCACCATAAGTATTGATGGTTGATCCATTAATAAGTTTGAAATCCATCTTCATTTCATATTAAAACATGGATTAATAGATTCAGGTAGTCTTTTCATAGGCTTCAGCAACAAAACTTCTAGTAATTTTAATAAGAATAGGAGAGATCATAAGTGACTAGAATTTGAGGCCTTTCTAGACAATTCTCCTATATGAACTAGAGACAATAAAATTGTGCAACAAGACTTTCTTGGCCCCATTAACATCACAAGCTTTGAAAATCCATTTAGTTCAATGTGAAACACCCTATCTTGTGACATCAATAAGGCCCAAGCCTTCTAGAGTCCCTAAGAAAGTAACTTATATCCCAACCAACTCTATATAAGATTTTCTTATAGTATAAACTGACCCATAGAAATATCTGCAAGAGTTGATGCAAAGAAGAATAGTATATACTATGGTGACTAAAACTAATTTTCAACCAAAAGAACTAAGCTAGGCTAGAGGGAGAGAAAAAAATGGTAAAATCACCTTTTACTTCATTGAAAATTAAAGAATCACATTAATTGCTCCATAGAATTCTATTTCTTGCCAATGTCATTTCACATTGAGAAGTCAAAGGGATTTCCATCCCCAACATTAATTACCAGAAAGAGGTCAATAGCCTTCTTTCAAATGATTGTTTCTATGATGCTTGAGGATGAAAATAATATTACACAAGATTTTTTCCTCTTTTTAAGGGAGGATTTTATAGTATATTTAAGTTTGTTTTGCTACTTCATATAAGAACATGAGTCTATGCTAATAGCCTTCAGACTAAGTTCAAAGAAGATCATATGATGTGTTATCGTATTTCCAAAACCCATTGTATTTTTCATGAGAAAGGGTTTTCAAATTACCTCTTTTGTATGAAGACATGGGTTTTAGTTGTCTGTTATCTCTTATCTGAGTCCAAAAACTGCATATTCACAATAGAACCACACATTTAAGCGCATGCATACATACCCTGCCCGAATCTAGGGCTGAAAAAACAATGATATTTTTAATATGCATGCGATGGTGCAGGTAAAAATCTACGAGTAAGTGTTTTTGAATTACCTCTTCGGTACAAAGACAAGGGTTTCACTTATCCACTACCTAATCCTATCTGGGTCCAAAAATATATTCATTCACATAACATAACCACACATAAGCGCATGCATACATACCTTGCTCGAATCTAGGGCCAGAAACACAATGATATTTTAAAGATAACTGTGATGGTCCAAATCTAGAAATCTTATACAAACGGTTGTGCAAATTGGTTTTCCTCTTGGAGGAAAAATCCCTATTTCTTCAAACAACACAACCAAACCCAAGCACCAATACACAAACCTTAGTCATTTCTTGGGCGGAAAGCAGAACAATGTTTTCAACATACCTATGATGTTGTGAGTCAAAGTCTTGTGCAAATGCCTGCACAAATCAGTTTTGGCCAGTTCACAGAACTCATTGAATTTTACAAGTCCCTGATTAGAAAATCTCCCAGCCTTACAAAAATGAAATAATTCTCCAAATGCCAGACAAATAGTCACATCTGATAATAATGATTTGCTTTTGTTTAATTATTTTAATGAATGGAAGTGGTTTAAACCCCAAATGGTCAAATTTAAAATTGACGTGTGCAGTTAAATTTCATGCCGGTTAATAATTCATGGTTACTAAATCTGGTTAATGATTCACGGTTGGCGTTATAGCTCAGTTAGTGCTGGCAATGGTGTTGGCAGCTATCCCTGCGATCTCATCTTCCTGGTGCTCATGTTCCTGACGTCGTACGGAGTCGTTGGGTCACACCAGTCATTGGGTCCCCCATCCGGTTGTTGCCTTTTGTACCATTTTTTGGTTTGTACAATAATAGTATGTAACACAGGCATGGACAGTTTGGATGGAGCTTAGCCAATGCCAACAAATTTTACTAGATCATCTCTCCCACTAATGCCTTGAATGAATGATTCCAAAGAGTTGTTAAGTCCTTTAGCTCTGTAATATTCATAAAGTATGATACTATTGATTCCCCTCTATCCATCTTAACATGAAGAAATTGACACCTCAAGGCTAGAGCTCCGTTGATGTTGTTAAATTTAGACAAATCTTTTAGAGTTTGAAACATCTCTCTAGCTAAATAAAACTTGGAGATGATGGGAACCAAATGATCCTTTACTGAGTCAATCAAAATATTTTTAGCCATGAATTTTTGCTTTCTCCATAGAATCTTCTCAGCATCATCGAAAGGTTCATCTGGATCAGAATTTACATAATGAAGTAGATTGTTCTCCTTAGGAGTGATCAAAATTTTGAACTTCTATGAAGAATAATTAGAAGAGCCATCCAATATGTCCTCTACTTTCAGACCATTCACCATTGTCACTAGCTGAGGATAAACAATGCAAAGAAGAATGATTAAAATTTGATACAAGACTATTATGGTTCTTAATCAAGTTCTTAGACCCGCTTTGATACCATGTTAAAAAATGAACCAAAATATAATTCTGCACACAATAAAATGAAAAACAAAGAAAAAGAGTAACAAAGAGCAAATACCCTGGGAAAAACCCTCCTCTTGAGGGAAACAACCTAGCCCACAAAAGATGAATTCTTTATTCAATTCTTCAAACACAAAAACAAAACCACTTGCTTATGATTGTATAAAATATCAATCAATCAATATGCATTATTGAGTTTTTCTTCAAATAACTCGTTGTCTCTAAGAACAAGGGCTACGAGCAGCTAGAGTCCCTGCCTACAATGGGGGAGTAGGAGAAAGTGTGGGAGTAGTAGAAAGTGTTTGCAACCATCAGCATTCAATACCTTCTACCTTTTGTAACACTAGTTGAATTGACAGACATTGTGGACTAATTTTTTTCCTTAATGATAAAAGCACCTTTGCAATCAGAAAATAAAGTATATTATCTATGCATGTTGTTGCTAGAGACAAAATAAAAATAAAAAATCATCTACCATTAATTAGAAAAGTACAATTGTTTAATAGAAGCAATAAACTGTTAAACACGGGCTTAATAATAATCAAAACATAATTTTCTTAATCATTTAAAGATTTATTAGTAGGAGAGTTTCAACCAAAAATCACATATTCGTGAATCCATAAAAAATGATCCAACCACCAGCTATCATGTCTCAAGCTTTAGTTATCGTGAATTTTGGACTGAAACACTGAATTATGATTCGTATAAATATTATTAGTGTGAATATAAAAGAATCAGAAACATTTTGTGTTAAAAGATATTTAATTAAGCATTAAAGTATTCTTTGTTAACCATCATCATGATTACTACTTTATGCTTCAATTGAAAGTATTTCTCAATATATGATTGATATAGGAAAAAACATGTAACATGCAATTAATTGTAAAATTACACATCAACATTTCATAGAAACTCACCTTCTAAAACTGTTGTTTTCATTAAATTCTAATTTGTTGGTGTGGCAGATAAACCACATAAACATAGGTATAACATAGGGCGGCTTCATTAGTTTACTTGCAAATTTGAGATTTGGTCTAGCTTTTCCTTCCAGTTCAAAATGATGATCTCCAAAGTTGACCTCACTAAAAATTCCTTGGATTCTAGAATAGGCTCTCTGATAACATGCTTTAATGACCCAAATCTGAAAGATTACATTATCAGAACATTCAAATGTATATGTCTACATTAAATCCCAAAATAAAAGTCTCTATAAACAAAAATATAAACAAAAATATAAACAAAAGCATATCGATTCCATATTACACATTTGAAAACGCTCTATGACAAAACAAATTGACAAGAGCAACTAACTCTAAAAAGACTAAACATCAAAGCAGCTGGAATTTTAACCCAAGTCTTAAACTTAGGTAACTACCACTAGTTCCCAATATGACAACAGTCAACTCAGAGACTGATCCAACAATTAGTAAAATGCCACTGTTGAAATGCCTTTATCCCTTTTATAATTTATTGCCTTTATCCCTTCTCACTCTGAGAGAGTGAGGGAATAATAAAATATTAGGAAATTTTAACTAGAGGAGCGCATGTGGGCAGAACATATTTCAACATGCCTTTCACATTCTAAAACATTCTATGCATTTTAAAATCATTTAAAATATATTCAAAAGATTAAAATAATTTAGATATATTTCCTTCTCAGATGCCAACAATCACAACCCACCATATTAATATCATTTAAATCACCATATTAATATCATTTAAATCAATAAAAATATACTATAAACAAAAATGTACCAGATTAACTACACGGTATTAACTGTACTTAAAAAATCAACAGTTACAGAGATTGGCACTAATGGAAATTAAAATTATAAGAAAAGGATTAGAAAAAGCATTGAGGTTGCCATAAACACAGAATTAAAGTTGGAGAAACTAAAAATGTTCTAGCCTGAACAACCCAACACTCCATGTCTCATGCCCTTGTTGCGAAATTGCTTTCACATTTTCTTCTTTCCCATTTTAACGTTCAAAAGATATCTCTGCAATACTGAACAGAAAAGAGTGTACTCAAGTTTGCTCAAGACAGATAAACAATCAAGCAGCTCCTTAATATACGCACAAGCACACAGCTCCCAATAGGCACACAAATAGGTAACTCACACAGCATATACACAAGCACTCAGCTCCCGATAGATGCACAAAAAGGTAACTCACACAGCATACACACAAGCACTCAGCTCTGGATAGACACACAAACAGGTAGCTCACACAAAAATATGGCACAGAAGCACAAGAGACACGCTCGAATGTGAATCGGCAAGCGTTACCAAAACGTTCACCGCAACATAGAAATATAACTGACACCATTAAGAGAACTGATGACGAGAAGATGAAAACCGTCGACTCTAGAGTATCAACTACCATCATGCTTAAAGACCTAGATTACGGATAATCACTATCAGAAACATAAACATACACATGATTCCCAGCTGGATGCCAAGACGAAAGTGAATCAGCAACACAAGGTAACGATGCCAAGTCATACGAAAGACAAGCCCTAAATAACTCTTCCAGCGAACACAAGAAATGAAGAACTCGATCATCATAAGGAGCCAATCATGAAATAAATCTCAACTGAACAAAGACGACACCATAAGAGAAACACACGTCAACCAACATAGGTCCGAAGATCTCTTACGCAACTACAATCTTCAACAATAATAATTATATTATAATATACAATATATAATCAGGCCTGTAATAAAGTACACTTTCTTTTCACATCAAGTTTAATATAAATTATATAATATTTAAACCAATACAAAGTTAATTAAATTTCATATAAACATAATTAAAAAATAATATTGTAATATATGTGTACAAAATTTAAATACATGTTAATATTGTAGTATATAATTTAATTTTAAAACTGAAAAAAAATCTGAGATTATATTTCTTTCTAGTTTAGAAGGTAAGTATAGAAAATTTAAAATAAAAAAGTTTAAAGTTTAAAATTTTTAAAAGTAGGGAAATGACTAAACAACAAACTAAAATGCATATTTTACCAAAGAGGACACTTAGTATTTTTTTAAAACTTTCTTATATATTATACAATTTAATTAGTTGCATAGCCATGGTTCTCTACTTGCGTCAATACTTTAACAAAACATAATGCCTCTATTTACATTCTAGAACTATTACCTACAATAGTCAAGTTTGTCAATATGTCACAAGGGTACAGTGGCATCCATGGGCATTGACATCTAGCCATATCGAATGATATGGCTAGATGGTTGGTGCCATCATAATTGGCTTGGGCTATGGCGACGAAATTGACTAAATAGGAAACTAAAACGTCAGTCTTATACAAAGGCAAATATGAAAAAAAAACATAGTGTTCCTTTGGTAACACATGTGTTTTAGTTTGTTGTTTAGATGTTTTCGTAAACAAACTAAAACACATGCGTTACCAAGGGGACACTTAGCTTTTTTTCATATATGTCTTTATAGGACTGACATTTTAGTTTTAAATATTTTTAGCATCGGTATGTCATCTTCTATGAAAATTTCAGACTATCTCCCAATGTTTCAGGAAAGCTTTTTAATTTGAAATTATTGAGTGCATAGGATATTGAGAACCATAAATGACGGATGATATCTTGAAAACTTGAAAAGATATTTTAGAATAAAATCAATTTTATTTAAACATGGCAAATGTGTGACATATTAAAGGATTACAATTTAATTAGTTGTGTACGATTGATAAAGGTGATATTAAGTTTTTAAGAAGTACAATAAATAATGAATGGACTTAAGATTATGTTTTAAGTGAATTTGGTGGAGTACATTGTAAACACCTAAAAATGTATTTGTCTTCATCACCCCTTAATCAAGTGCTCCCAATTTTATGTGTTTATCACTTAGAACCCTTTTATCACCCATTCATCTCCTGGGAATCGTAACATCCAATAATATAATTTAATAAGTCTTAAGTAGTCTAATTAAATTTTCTAATATTATTCATCCATTTATTATATTACTAGCACTTACACCAAAAGGAGGTGCAATAGTTAAGCCGGTAGTACGATATACATTAAATAATATTTTGGAGGGTACAAATTGAGAATTAATGATAATGATGTAACGTACATCAACTCTAACGATAATAATAACCCTAACCTTAATACTAAAATATTAGTCCTAACCTTAATATTAATTAAATCCTAACTCTAACACTATTTCTAACTCTAATTATTAATATTTTGTAGACTAAATTTCATCATATTTATATTAAGAAGAAGATAATTTTTGTAATCACCTAATACCACTCAACTTTTGTTTATCTACCAATTTAGCAATTTTTTTAAAAATGGTATTACTCTAAATACTATGATTAAATTGAACATGTAAATTTAAATGCAAGTATAATAGAAATTGTTAGAGTTTTAGGTGACTCTACAATACCCCCAAGATCAAATGAAAGACCAATATAGTTCTTCCACAAAAGAATGACAATACAATTGCATTAAGATACAAGAATGATATTATTGATAATGGCCCACATAATGAAAATGTACATAATAGGTCTTCTTATATAGGCAAGGCAATAAGAGACTATGATAAGGAGAAGATAAGATATCACCCACACAAGGTGAAATCACATGTCCACCAAAGGTGGATCATCCTCCATTATACAATGAAGTATGTGCAACATGTGGAGGATGATAATGTGATACATGCACTAAAGGTGGATCTCACACATAAAGTCGAATGTTATAACAACTATCGCTAGACCTAAAGTGGAATTTCTTCTACACCTTGTGAAAATATAGGTGCAAACTCCTAGCTATCTCATATGAAAACTACTATGCAATGCATTATCTTAAGTAAGCTTCAGTAAAGTGTAACTAGGAATATTTAATTACACCAACAAAAATAATTATTATATAAAATGATATAATAATAATGTAAGACTAAGTAAAATATAGTAATATGATAATGATAAAAACAATAATAACACAATATATAAAATATTATATAAATAATAAAATAATAAAATAATATATAAAATATTATATAACATATAATAGTTGTTAGTCATTTTGTATATTTATGTGGTCAACAGGTTCCAAACGATTGGGGAGAGGAAAAGATCTACACAAGAAACAATAAAAAAAAGTGCATTGGTGAAAGAAAGTAGTTATTTAAAATATTATTTGTCCAACTTGTAGAATAAAAAGCTCTATTTGATTTTTAAATAGATGCATTCCTAATAGCTAAATTAATATATATTAATTTTTTAGAAATTTTTTTTAATAAATATTCAAATTTTGATAAATATATAATAATTTTTAGAAATTTAATTTAAACAAATATAATCATTTATCTTCTATAGATATTTCAGAATTTATAATATTTTAAAAATTCTTTCAAAAACTTCTTACTGTCACTCACTCAAGCAATTCATAGGTTTATCAATATATAAACAATTAATAGTTTTGATTAAAAATGATATTAAATATCTAAATCAATCTATATTCCAAAAATATTTTCTTATAGATTTTTAATTAGAATATATTTTTTAAGTGGAATATAATTAAATAGGATTATTGATTTAATATATACATATATAGCAAATATTATTCTCTATTTGGAGGTTCAGAAATTCAATAATAGGTTGTCGCACTCCTCTTCATCATATAAACATAAACTTTACTTCTAACTCTACTACTAACCTTTACACCAACTCTATTTCTAATTCCAAGCTTCATTCTTGTGTTATCTCATCCCTAATGATAATCTTCACCCTAATCCTGATTATTATTGTACTATAAGGCTAACTAAATAATCCTAATTCTAATTGTAATATAAATCCTAACACTAACCCTAGCTCCAACCTTTATAACTCTTAATTATAAACCTAACTCTAACCTTCATAACTCTTAATTATAAACCTAACCCTAATATCAAATGCAATCCATATTTTAATTTAATTCTAACCCTACCTCTAAATATAACCTTATTTCTAAGGCTAATCATAATTGTAACTCGTATTATAATCTAATTACTCATTGATGTAATAAAAATTACTCGTGAGAGAATAATGATGGTATGAAGAGAGCATCAACAACAAGGGTTTCGTGGTGGGTTGGGCTTTCATATAAGTGGCACCAGAGGAATGGACGATAGGGTCACGATTCTCTTCCAAAATGGTGGCCTCTAGGGCAAGCACGGGCAACTTTCCAAAGGTACAAAAATGGCAACCGAGAGAATTGAACGGTGCAAGATGGAAAAAATATTTTGAAAAGAATAAATGGGGTTATTCAAGGATAATCAAAGGAGCACCTAGTGGTTTCAAGAAGCTAGAGGAAAAAGTGGGGAAGCCCAAGAACCCCTTCATTCCAAACCAAATTCCTAAAGAAAAGTCAGCACTGGTAGACAATGGTGTGATTTCTCATCATGTAGAATATGAGGAGTGGAAGAACACAATCAAAATGTACTGAGAGATATTTTTTCATGAAATGGGGTGGCGGTTGGTTGACCTTTTCTCGCGTAAGTAAATGGTGCGATGATAGTTGAGCTAAGCACTTACTCTCTCAAATCTTTTCCCAACAATTTATTTCTTGTTGTTTCTAGTAGTGCTAGAGATAAATAATGGGTCATGTATAATGGCCCTTTTATGACGAGAGGAATAGGGTTTATTATTAGGGATTGGATGCTAAATTTTAACCCCAACAAGATTTTTGAGAAGAGGTCCTAATTTGGGTACGTTTGTACAACCTTCCACATGAATATTGGAATGAGGAAACCTTCAAACTCATAGGTAAGAAATTGGAGAATTTTCTGAAAGTAGATGAGGCTATTGAAAATAAAGGTTTCAATATGTACATGAGGTTTTTTATTATGTGGAAACCGCATCCTCCCCTTCTACATGCAATCGGTATTTTTTCAAGTGAAAGAATCTGGTGGCAGGAAATTGAGGTCAAAGAAATCATTGACTAGTGTAAGAAATGTAAGGTCTAGGGTCATAAGTTGGAGGAGTATAGTGTCAACAAGAAGGGTAAAGGGATAGAGGAGAATGCATTAGAGGAAAATTTAATGGCCATATCCAAGGATCAAGGTGAAGGGATCAGTAATCCTTCCCTGTCCAAGGGTGTAGAAAATGAAGACAAGGTGGTGATGGTCATAAACTTGGATGGAAGTGATAACATGGGAGTTGAATCTCAAATTGAGGTCTTGCAACCTAGTGGGACGTAACCTAAATCTAAAATAATTGATGGTATGGAATAGGATGAAGCTCTCCAAGGGGACGGTATTTTATCTTGGCCATTTAACATAATATCTACTTCAATCCTAGATGTGAATACAATAGAAAATTGTGTTCCCTCTCTTACAATCGAGAAATATTTAAAAGGAAATGAAGTGAGCGGAGTGGCCCACGAGGTGAATGTTGGAGATTCTAATCCTAATTTGGAAATACTGAATGTAATAAAAGATGTTGAAAATAATCAAATATTTTATAAAGATATTCATGTCTTTGATTAGGGATGCATGAGATATTGAAGAACGATGTAGGATTGAGGAGGAAGGTTGGGCATCATCCAATGGAGATGGTGGTTTTCTAGGATTGGAAGAGGGAGAAAGCATTTTAGAGAAATGCACTATAAGCATGTCAAAGTCAAAAACCAAGAGGACTAATATCGGTGCTAGGAAATCTAGAGGATGAAATTCCAACTAAGAACTATTGGAGATGGTAGGAAATGTGAAGGACTAGAGAAAATTGAGATCTGGGAGAGACTTGTTCTCTCCTAGGAAACTACAAAAATCCTAACTTGGAGTCTCAGGGACTACAATGCCCCTAATAAATGACATTTGATCAAGAGGTATCTTGATTAGTTGAGGCTTGATGTTGTATGTTTGTAGGAAACTAAATTACATCAAGATGAAGGAAAAGTTTTTCTCAAATAAGGGCCATTTTGGGATGGTACCTTTGTTAGCTCGAATGGGGCTTAAGGGGGATTGGGATTCTTTGGAATGTAAATATTGTCAAGGTGATCTTGGTGGCTTGGGGTATGTCTTGGAAATGGGTAAAGATAAACATAATCTATATATAAAATGCCATCAATATGATTAATGTGTATGGCCCTATAAGTACAACAAACAAAATAGTGGTTTGGAATGACATATCAAAGATAATCAGACCCAAAGACAATGAGACTTTTATAATTGAGGGTGACTTCATTGCTAATTTAGCCATGAATAAGAAGAAAGGTGGTAGGGGTGGGTTGAAGAATGTTTATAAATATATTCAGTCCTTTGTAACTCTCAACAAGTTGTGGGAAGTGAAAATACAAAATGGGGCTTTTACATGGACTAACCAAAGGCAGGGATTCTTAGGGATTGAAAAAAAATTAGATTACTTCTTCCTCATTGGATAGTGGGACTCTTTACCTTTATTATTTGAGGCCTCTATTTTTCCCTATATCGGTTCTAATAATTTCCCAATGGTGATCATAACATAGAATGATCCGGTTCTTCTTAGATGTTCTTTTAAAAAGGAGAAAATGTGGTTAAGGGTGGAGGGGCTTAAGGATATGGTTACCAAGTGGTGGACTAATTCCCCTCAAGTTAAGGGGAATAATTTTTTTTTTCAAGAAGCTCCAATTAATTAAGAATAATCTCAAAATCTAAAATAAGCAACATTTCAAAGACATTTTTGAGGAGAAAAGGATTCGAGAGGGCCATCTTGAGGTTTTGAATAAGAAATTTATTAGTGATTGTATGAATGCAATAGATTTTGAAAATGAAAAGGACTTCCAAGTGAAGTATGTTGAGATTATGAAGCGAGAGGAAATCTATTGGTGAAAAAAGTTAAGGGAGAATTGGCTGGAAGATGGTGATCTCAACATAAAATAATTTGATTTCTCAATCAAAGCTTGAAGATCCTTCAATCGGATATCCTCAATGACTAACTTTATTGAGCTTCGATTGATGGAGAGTGTGGATATTAACAAGGATGTGGTTTCACATTTTTCTTCTCTTTGGTTGTGTAATTCATCAGATATCCAAGATGATGAAAGGGATGTGTTAATAGTTGTCCCAAAGATTATTTTAGAGGTAGATTAAAATGCTTTAATGGAGTTGTTTAGTCTAATCGAAGTCACGGATGCACTATTCTCACTTGAGGGTGAGAAATCTCTAGGACTAGATGGATTTTAAGCTTTCTTTTATCAAAATTTTTGGCATGTGATTAAATTAGAATTTCTAGAAGTGGTGGAGGAATCCAGAAAATAGGGTTTTGTTATTAAAGATTTTAATAATACTCTGATATCACTCATTCCAAAGAACAAGAACCCACAAAACTTTGAAGACTTTCAACTTATCTCTCTCTGTAATTTTATCTAAAAAATTATATCAAAAGTAGTGGAAAATAGGCTTAAATTGGTGTTGGCATCCTTAATATTAGAGGAACTAAATGGGTTCAGTCCAAATAGATCAATTATTGAAGGTATATTTGTTACTCATGAAGAAAAACATTCAATTAGAAAGGGGAAGGATAGGAAAATGTTTGTGAAGTTGGATGTGAGGAAAGCCTATGATAAGGTGGCCTGATCATTCTTGTATCAAGTTCTTGAGAAGTCAGATATCATTGAGAGGTGGATCAGTTGGATTAAAGCTCTTATTAGATAACTCAAGGTCTCTATCCTTGTTAATGGTAGTCCTAAAGGCTTTTTAAAAACATCTCAAGGACTGTGAAAAGGTGATCTGTTATCCCCTTTTATGTTTATTATTATGCATGTGTGTGTGTTAAATGTGGTCTTGATACCTGCAACAAAAACACTTCAATAAATCATTATGTTAGAGAGTTAGTGACTTGAAATCATTCAAGATAACCAAATAAATGTTAATACTATAAGGTCCAAGATTACTGAGAGGGGGGTGAATCAGTAATCTATCAGATCTAAAAAAATTCACAATTCATTCAACAACTTTATCCTTATTCATCAACTTTAAACTGTATGCATGCAATGAAAAAAGTAACCAAACAACCATCCAAACATTCAAAAAAGTGACAATAAAATTTTTATCACGGAAACCCAAATTAAGGGTAAAAACCATGGTGGGAATTAGTACCCACTAATAATTTGTACTCTTCTGAAGTATGCCTTGTTAAAGGCCTAGCCTTGTTAGGAGCAGACCATGTAGGAGTCACCTGGTTAAGCGATTTACCTCTAGCCTATTAGGAGCTTTACCATGTTAGGAGTAACCTTGTTAAAGGATTTCAAACCTTAATTAAAGAGCCACCGAGTTAAAGGATTTACAAATTAAACCTGTTAAAGTCTACTCGGTAAAGGGATTTTCTTACATAACCTATTAGGATTCAACAAGTACAATGATTTAGGTGTATAAATTTTCCTCTTCTTGTTTAGATTCAATTAAGCACAAAAAGTTCTTTCTTACAGACAATCTTTTCTCTTCACTCGACAACACCTTTGCATCCACAATCTACATTTTCATAATTCACTGATTTACATATATAAAACATTACATGTTCACTAGGGCCTTAGCCGACTTACAAAATGTATTACATTTGAATTTCACTCATTCCTGCTCAATCCTTGACCCCTAAAATTTATTA
Source organism: Chamaecyparis obtusa (assembly GCA_027943335.1). Taxonomy (NCBI): domain Eukaryota; kingdom Viridiplantae; phylum Streptophyta; class Pinopsida; order Cupressales; family Cupressaceae; genus Chamaecyparis; species Chamaecyparis obtusa. The sequence goes on from BSBK01006498.1 coordinate 164,189, forward strand.
TCAATATAGAACATTCAATTACAAATTCAGGTCAGCCTCAAGATTTATCGCACATTGATTCAAAATAAGAACAATCAAACTTTATTTGACTTCCCCAATACACTTCCAAAACTTGATAGATTTGATCACCTAAAATAATGTAACATCAAATAATCATTACAAATCTATTATGCCATGTCACCATGACACTTGGATCATGAAAAACATTCACCACAACTGACCACATCATCAGCGCTCACCGATCTAACATCAACTATTCAAACCTGTTCAAACATTTTGATAACTTCCACAATATGATCTTCTTTCCTTTGAAACTATGCCTTCCAATACACCAATCAACTTGCAATCATAGTATTACTAACATATCCTAGTCAATATAAACATATCATGACCACAACACCCGAATCCATACCAATTTAATAGAACAATCAAATCATTCATTGTATGTCATTGTCTTCCCTGTTTCACTTCAATCGATCATAACTCACTTCATCATTGCTCCCATCATACATAATCAGACAAAATGCATCTAGAGATATCCCTGAGTCGCCAACAATAATCACACACTCCAATTCCTTCACATACTCACCGCACATAAGACTCGTCATAAAAACACTTATCAGCTCACTGTCAACCAATAAAGTACTTAGTTGACATCAGTCACAACACAATAACTAATCTTCTTGTCATCAAACTTGTACCAATCAACACTCAAAAATCTCTAGATTAGTCATAAAAACAATCTCCTCTTTTGGTATTGATGGCAACACCATATTGATATGATAATAATAGCTCCCCCTTAGCTGATGCACCAAACTTCTTGACTTGATCTTCTTTTCTCTTTCTCCCCATGTGCCTTCATTTGGCTCTTTTTCTAGTCTTCTCCCCAATACCTGACTTCTTTTCTCGTCTCCCCTTTGAAAAAAATGCCAAAGGCACCACATAGGTCACCTAATTTTACAACATCTTCCTTTTCCTCTAACCACTCCCCCTAAGGAATAGTCCCCTTTAACATCAACCCAACAATGAAATATATTCAATGAGTCAACTGGATTGATGCTTACAACATCTTAGTGTCGTTCAAGTAGGGGAATAACCCCTAACTTACTTCTCAAATACTCAAAAGTATTTTTAGGTAATGTCTTAGTAAATATATCTGCTAGCTACTCCTTGGCTGGCACATATTCCATCTTGACAACCTTTTCCTGCGCTTGCTCTCTTAAGAAATGATACTTGATTGCAATATGCTTTATTTTAGAATGCATCACTGGGTTCTTGGAAATATTGATTGCACTAGTATTGTCACAAAATATAGTCACCGGTTCATTTACCTTCTCTTTGATACCTTCTAGGATCTACTTCATCCATGCTATTTGTATTTAATTGATAGTTGATACTACATACTCACCTTCTGTAGTCAATTAGGATATGCAATTTTTCTTCCTAATTGTCCATGGCACAAGTCTTCCTTCTAGAAAGAATGCTCCTCCGCTTATAATTTTTCTATCATTAATATTTTTTATTAAGGTAAAAATGGTTTTTGAATGGAACTCGAAACCATTTACATTAGAGCATAAAGATATAGCAATAAAGTCAAACAAAAAGAAACGCCTGCTGGAAAGACAAAAGCAGGACCTGATACATCCCTAGAAATGACAACAAAAGAAAAGAAAAATAGTTTCTAGCAAAACTACCAGCAACACCCAGTTGCCAACTAGACCAAACTATTTGTTTTTTATCATTTTCTCTGCCTTCATCTTCAGATCCTCCATCTTTTGGATAGCATCTTTCAGGTCCTTTAGTTCCTTAGGCTTCTCAAGGATCTTCCTATGAGTGCACCCTCTAGTTCTCATTACAGGACCAACATTCCCAACATCATCATCAATTGTTATGGTCATTTTTTCCAACTCACTTTTCTCCAGATAGTTGTGTAGCTTATTCAGGTTCATGACAGCAGCACTAAGACCTTCTTTGATGTGAATCGTGACCTCATTTATCATGTTCTCATTGTTGTTGTTCTTAGCCTTGATGTCTTTAACCTTGTTGTTGACGATCTTGTTGACTTCAGCAACAATATCCTCATTCCAATTTTTATTGTTTACCTTATCCAGAACCTGATTATCCAACTTCTCCAGCTTAGTAGTCAGGGTAGTCATAGTTTTTTCCATGGCCTGAAGGTGGTTCTTCATCTCCTGCTTAATCCAATCCAGAGTAGATCTCTGACCTTCAGCTATGTTGGCCTCTTCTAGATTAGAAGCACCCATCAGGAGTCCTAAGGTGTCCTCCTTTTGACTGTTTCCCTCCTCAATAGAAGCCTAGTCCATACCGACATCAGTTTTGATATGTTCCTCTTTTTCATCAACAACAAGGGGGTTCAGACCGGCCTCCTTTTCCTCTTCAGCCTGACCCACCAGAAGGCCCAAAGTGTCCTCCTTTTGGTGATTACCATCCTCTTTTCTAGCCGGGTTCTTATCAACGTCAAAATCAATTTTACCTTCAGCTCTTTCTTCTTTTGAAGGGAAATCCTAAGCGGCTTCGTTATCATCTTTAGCAGGGGAGTCTTGGGCATCCTCTTCCTCCTCTTCAGCTCCTTCCTCTTCTTCTTCTTCCTCTTGGTTCTCCTCTTCTTTTCCTCCTTCTTCTTCTTCATTTTCCTCTTCCATGATGTCGTTCATGTCCTCTTCTTGCTCTTTCTCTTCAAGATTCCTATCTTCTTTTTCCTGGGCTCTCTCCTCATTACCAAAATCCACCTCCACATTTTCTTCCTCGACACTTCCCTTACCCTGAGAAAGAGGGCTATTTTTATTAGCGTCATCTCCGCTGACCATTTCTTTCTCCTTATCACTTTTATTGCCATCTTCATCACTACTATTAGAGATTTGTTTCTTGTTTTTCTTCCTCTTTTTGCTAGATTCAGCCTTTTTGTCAACTTCTTTGGTTTCCTTTCTTTTTCCAGTGACCCTTTTAGGAATTGGGTTCGGAATATTATCCCTTGCATAGTCAGTGATGAGGAGGATCAAACCCTCATGCAAAACATGATTTCTCACTTTCTTCCTATGCTCTGTTATACTACTGTTTAGAGAACTCAAAAGAAAGTACGAAAAATAAATCCTCTTATTGTGCCTGAAGTGATTTGCCAAAACAAAATGCAGATTGTAGATTTTGGAGTAGCGCCCATCAAGCGTAAAGTACTCGATCATAACCTTCAGTATTTTAGCCCAAAATTCCTTAATTTTAGTAATATCCACATAATCCCCTCTTCCTTTAGTCATGAGAGCTTTTTCATCAGCATTTTTTGGGAAGAGATTAAAAGCTTCAGTACATGACTTATGGTTGCCTCTATGGAAATGAGTACCCTCCAGGGGTAAGCCAGTGATTTCAGCCATAAGGGAAAGAGAAAGGGGGAAAGATTTGCCCCATATATTGAATTTTCCTCTAACCCAGCCCTCAACAAACAAGGAAGTTACCTGTTTGTCGTAGCTGTGAAGCTTTTCCATGTAATGAGTGACCCCTCCTTTTCTTAGCTTCTTCCAGACTTTCCTCTCTTGTCTCCATTTCTCATAGTCGAAGGGCTCCTCTCTCCTCAAACCTCCTCCCATGTTTTTCTTTTTGCTTCTTTTCTGGTTTGGCTTCTTACCTGTAATCTTCATCTCACTGCTTTGCTTACTGTTGTTTTTTTGATTACTTAAAATAATCCAAAATCCATAAATCATTAACACTGAAATAATGATCCCACACTTCGCCTTACATGCAGCCCTCCTCGAAAATAGTTTTGTCCTTGTCATCATGATATTAAGTGATTCTATCATCAATGTTTCCTACCCAATCTACATCAATAGAAACACTCAAAGAAAAATCACCTTTGTGATCATACCAAAGACCATAGTCTTGTATTCCTTTCAAGTACCTAAATATTCTCTTCACCACTACCATGTGAGATTCCTTAGGACTAGCTTGAAATCTGGCTACTATTCTAACTGCTTGTGTAATGTTTGGTCTACTATGAAAAACATAATGCAACTTACCAATCATGGATATGTATAGAGTTGCATCCACTACACTTGAATCATCATCCTTATATAGCTTTCATGTTGTCACCATGGGGGTTCCAATTGGCTTTGAATCTTCCATTCCAAAAGTATTCAACACTTCATTTATTGATGAAGGGTGCTCCCCTTAATACCACAAACACATAATAGAAACAGAGAAACAACAACAATATGCAAGAACAGAAAATTGCCTTCTTATTATCTCCACAAATGTGGAATTACAAACTTTCAGAATTACAATATGCAAAGCCACATGGGCATTCCCTTACAATATTTTGTAGGACAAAGCCTCGAATCAATACCCAGATCTACTACCCAGAACTACCCTAGACAACACTACGGGCCTTCTTTATATAGGCATTTTCCATCGCCCGAGAAGGTTCCAGAAATTTAGCCCTTAGGGCCGACCAAACTTAGAATTATTTTATTTTTCAATTTATTACATCAAAGTCGGCTCAAAATAACTTTTGAAATCCGAACAAAAATTTTGAAGGAAAATTATTTTCCACCATTTCAGGTGACCCAACTTCCGGAGACCATAAGTCATCACCAGTTGACCTGATTGACTATTATAACCCCATTTTGAAAAGGCCAAAAAGCACTCTACGGGCTTGACTTGTGCAAGTGCTTGTCACCCAAATTTTTGACTTCATCCGGGGCCTCTAAAGCCTTCAAAACTGAGTTCAAAGTTTTTGTACCCTGCTGCCAATATCGAAAATCTTCAATATCTTCAAAACTAGACCTGATCTAGCCATGAAACTTTACTCGCAAGCTGATATGACTGAGATGAACCTCCACATGTAAAATCAGAACATTCCGAGATCATATGACCAACTTATTACAAATAGCAAGTTTCCATAAATAGCAGCTCTGCACAAGATAGCCCTTATTGAATACAAAAATAGAAATATTTTTGGGTAATGCAAGATTTCTCTTACACCCAGGATGCTCCTGCATCATTTATGTACTTGGACTAACTGATATAGATATTATCATTTAATTATGAAATCTGCAATCCAATAAAGAACTTAATTTATCCTATCATTGACATCTCAAATTCCTTCTTCCTCTTCTCATAAAATGCCAAACTCATTTCATCATCTCCTCCAAATATTATTTTATTCACAAACACTTCAGCTAATAGTATCTTATCACCTTCAACCTTCAAGTACACATTTCTATTTTCACATATTCTTATGAAATCAATCTTGATGAGATAAGAGTGTAATCTTTCATACCATATTCTAGGTGCTTATTTCAGTCCATACAATGTCTTTTGTAAATTGAACACCATATCCTTATCATGTGTAAATGCAAACCCATTTGGTTGTTTTATGTAAGCTTCTTCTTCAAGAATCCCATTTAGAAAAGTAGATTTGACATCTATTTGAAAAACCTTGAACTTCTTATAGGAAACTTAAGCAAGTAAAATTATTAACCCTTCAATTATTGCCAAAGAATAAAATGTCTCTCCATAGTCCAATCCTTCCTCTTTTGCATAGCCCTTACACACAAGTATTTCCCTATTTCAAACTACTTCTCCATCTTCATTCAGTTTGTTTTTGAAAACCCACTTTGTACTAATCACATTCTTATCTTTGGGTCTAGGAACAAGTGTCCATGTGTCATTATTCTCAATTTGATCAAGTTCTTCCATTTCCTTTTTCTAGTCTTCACTCTTCAAGGCTTCCTTCACAGTTTCAGGCTCAAACTTTGAAATCAGACATGTACTTTCTTTGATCTTCTTCTAGTTTGCAATCTTGCATCTTTATCACCAATAATTTGATAACTAGAATGATACAATTTCACATACCTTGGAATAAAAGATTTGGGTCTAGGTGCTTCTTCTTCTTTTTCACTGGTTGAACCACTTCTTCCTCATCATTATGTTCAATAGTTTCTTGCTCTTATGATTGTACATACATAAACTCCTGATCATTTTATAGTTCTTTCTTTCTTGTTTCATCATATTTCTCTAGATATTCATCTATGTTCACATTTTCACTTTAAACCATCTTGTTATTCCTTTTATTGAAATACTTATAGGCATTTCTTTTAGTAGAATATCTAAATAAAATACATTTGTCACTCTTAGGATCAAACTTTCTAGTGAAATCATCTCTTTTGATATAGCATCTACTACCAAAAACTTTGAAATATTTAACACTAGGTGAATGACCATACCATAATTCATAAGTTTTCTAACCAATTCTTTTCTTTACTAGTACATGGTTCAATGTGTATACTACAACGATAATTACTTCTCTCCAATACATCTTAGGTATATCACCTTGAATCATCATTGTCCAAGTAGCATCAACTATAGTTTTGTTCCTCCTTTCAGCAACTCCATTCTACTTAGGTGTTCTTGGTGCTGACATTTGTCTCTTGATTCCATTATCCTCATAATATTGAACAATCTCTAATGAAGTAAACTCTCCTCCTCTGTATGATCTTAAGCACTTCAATCTTTTACCTATTTCATTCTCAACAAGTGCTCTAAAACCTTTGAACTTGTAGAAAGCTTCAAAATTATCCTTCAAGAAAGTCACCCATATCATTCTTGAGTAATCATCAGTAAACAATATGAAATACTTATCAACATTATAACTTTTTGTCCTCATAGGACCACACATATTAGTATGCTCTAAGTCCAGTATATTTTCTACTTAAAATGACTTGATACTGAAAGTAGAACTAGTTAACTTAAAACCCTTAAATAAGCCTAAAACACCTCTAATATGCCTGAATAAACTATAAAATAATAAATAATTATAGAAATAAAGGAAAATTCATTGAAATAAGTTAACTAAGAGTTATTATGAAAGAATGTGATGGAAAGACATTATGAAGAGGCATTAACAAGCTATATAATGAGAGAAAAGTGGGAGTTAAGAGTGTAGAAGGGTGTGTAAATGTGTATGGAATAGTATGGAGAAAATATATGTGGCAATAACAAAGTGTGAAATATATATGTAATATATATATGAATTGAGCACGATGAATATATTATAACATGTGTAAAATATTATATAATATTATTGGTGTAAATATAAATGTGTGTAATTAATTATAAATTAGTTTATACTTAATACATATTTAAATTCTCCATTTTTATTACATCATACCAAGGTTGATTACATATGATGGAATAAACCTTACAATTGTGTCAAGGTATTTCTCTAATATGCTTAATTGGTTTAAGATGAGCAATGGAAATATTACTTAAGATAAACCTACCCATTTTGAGACATAAATATCTTAGATTCATTTTCTTTGATTCAATTAAAAACCATTCTATACATTAAAATTTTGAAACATATGTGAAGTTTACTGGTGGGGGTTGTGTGTTCGAGGTTTTTTTTGGCCCCCTTGGCGTTCTATAGTCGTGATTTTTAGGCTTTCGCCTATTTATCTTTGTGTGTGGGATGGTTTGTTGTGGGGGTATATGCACTGGTTGGGGCATTATTTCTCCCTGAAGGGGTGTCATCGACTCGTCCTTTCTTTCACCTTTGTGTGCTCTTTTTGTAGTTTGTTAGAGACCTTTCCTGTTGTTCTCTAGTTTGGGTCTATGCTGATTGATTTTCATGTGATGGTGACTACTAGCTACTGTGTGGCATCCTTGATTAGGATCATATTGATTCTAGGTATTTATTTCTTGAAGACCCTTTTTTTTGCACAACAGTCGTGGTTTCTAGCTCCCAATTGCCACATTTCAGGGTATTTCAAGCTTGGGCTTCGATTTGGCAAGTGGAGTCATGTTGGTCTTTGAGTTAGGTGTTTCACTTGCCTCTTAGTTTTTAGGTGTCATTCTTACATTTGATGCCCTGATCTTGTTGGTGTTTGTTGGTATAGCACCATTGTTTGGTGTTGCTATGTTTGGGGACCATGACTATGTTTTGGGTGATTATGTGGAGACTTTCCCTTGTCCTTACATTCTCTGCCATAATACGACTATCGTGGATATGGGTCCCTCGTGTTGGTTTATTGAGGGATTATATTGGTTGTTGGATCAACATTAGCTAATTATGCTTTGTGTTTCTTTGTGCACTGGCCTATTTGGCATATTCATGTTGATAGTAGGGGTCATTCTCTACATTTGAAGGATCTTTTTGCTGACACCCCTTCTGTGGGGAATTAGTTGAAGCCCTACCTTGATGTGGGCTTTGGCATATTTTATATATATGAATCTATTTTTTCTAAGTGGTTATGGGTTTCCCTTTTCTAGGAAACTCCTTTTTGCTTTGATGTGAACAGAGTTGTACCAACTCTTCAATCTTCTAGGGATTTGAAGTGGTTTCTAGTTTGGTGGGTCTTGTGGTGGTGGCATTTTATACCCCATTTCTTATTTATGGGGATGATGAAGTTGTGAGTAAGATCATATCATTGTATGATAGGATCCTAGGGTTGGTCCCCTTCCTTCCCTAGACGCATGGTGGTTGTGGTTAATGGAAGTGGTCCCTAGTTTGGGGACTCTTGTGTAGTGCAAGATTGCTTTTTTGAATTGGGTATTGTTGGATATGCATTGGTTCTGTATCTTGAAGACACTGGTTGTGATCATTCTTCTTGTTGTTACTTCCTATGAAGGTAGTTTTAGTGGACTGACATTTATTTCTTTGGATGCCAATATGGAGATTTTTTATTATGTTCTGAGTTGTGATGGAAGGTGCTAAACTTAATGATTCTTCTTCTAGCTTCTCATTGGGACTGTCCATATTTTTTGGTAGGGACAGTGGTCTTGTTTTCTCTAGTGGCTAGTCAGTTGTTGAAAGTTTTCAAGGGATCATTTTGGTATGTGGTTTTTGGTTAATGTGTGCAACTAGTTTTGGGGATGTTTTGTTGGCTCTTACGAGGGCTTGGCACATTTTTGTATGCTTCTTCCTCTTTCATGGTTCCTATGGAGGTGGAGACATGTTTTGTGGAGGAGGAAGTTGGTAACTTTATGTTGGTTTCATCTCTTTTTGGTTGTCGAGGTGTGGGAAAGATTGGTGGTGTTATCTCCCTTTGGTTGGTCTCTTCCTACCTTGCTACTATTGAGATGGGCTCCTTTTTTATTGAGGTGAAAATGAGTTTTACAGGGGGAGGTGGGTTTTTAATTGGGAGATGTTATTTTTTCACAGGATGGAGTTGATGCCACTTGGTTATCTAATGTGTCCCATTCAATGTGATGTTGACAGTGTGTTGTTAGTGGCTCCTTTTGGCACTTGCATTGTTAGTAGCAAGTTGTGGCATATTGTTCTACTTGTTACCCTCTTGTAACTTTGATGTATGTGTGCCTCTTGTGGCCTTGATGTGTTTTTGCTAGCACCTTTGATGTGTTGTTGGTTCCTTAACAACCTTTTGACTATGTTGTAAGGGTTAGCCCCCTTGTTTGGCTGCTTATTAATAGAAAACAAACCTTCTCATTCACACACATTCATAAATTTGATGCCACATGTGCAAACAATTATGAAGGTATGAACATTAATAAAAGTACTCTCTCTCTCTCTCTCTCTCTCTCTCTCTCTCTCTCTCTCTTTGTGTGTGTGTGTGTGTAAGAAAAATGGTGATTGAATAATCAATCAACTCAAAACATTCCTTTCTTAGTTTTGGATTAATGTTTTTTTTATATTAAAAGCAATATAGCAAGGGTGCTTTTCTTTTTAAGTTTTGGATTAATGTTATGATGAAATCTTAAAAGACTATATTAGGAAGGTAGATAGAAATTTTGTGAATATCCAACCATTAAAAATCAATCTCTCTCACACACACACTCATTTAGTTTTTCGTGTATGGAGAAGATGATGAAGAAATCAAACAACCTTTCATTTCATGACATAGATATTTCATGAATAATGCATCAATAGGAAATTAGATTTCTAAAAATGTAAAATCTAAAAATTATAAATGATCATTCATATGTTATCCTAGTTATGCTAATAGTAATATATTGTAAATAAGTATGCTATAATAATAATTATATATTATATTTTTATAACCTTAATTATATAAAATATAAAATGTATTAAATTAACATATTATTAGTAATTATTGTTTGATATATTATATAAAATATAATTATATAATAATTCAATCATTATAAAAAATTTAAAAATATTATTTCATTTACCAAAATATAAGAAATAATTCATATTTAGAAATAATATAATTAAAACTATCTATTTAAATTATTCATAAAAATAAAACAATTATATTTAACTTGTAAAAAAATTCTAATAATTTTGAATAATATAACATGACAATGACCAAGGCATAATGAAAAATTAGAAAAAAACAAAACAAAAAAAAAAACTACGAAGAGTAGCAACACCATTAATAACTAATTAGTGCTTAGTATTAACAAGTGCCACGTAGTGGCTAGTACTTGCCTCTAGTATAGTTTCTAGTTATACTTAAATATTAAATATAATTCTAATTTTATATAATATTATATAAATTAATTTATTGAAAAAAGAGAAAATTAAATTTAAAAAAAGAATTAATAATACATATTATAATTTATAAATTTATATTAAATATATTGGTTGAGTATTATATAAATTTAATTTTATTTTTATATAATGTAAACTATTACATATATTTTAAAAATATTATTATATTATGAAAACATATTTTCTATTAAATATATTAAATTTTTGATACATTATTTATTATTATTAAGCCGATAGGCTTTGTGTGGGAGCTTTGCTCCCGGAAATCATATTTTTCTTCCGGAAAAGTGTCAGCCTCTTACTGGATAGTTTTCCTTTTCCGGCTATGAAAACATTTAATTTTTTCTCCCTATTTTTAAGTTAGAAATTAGCAAACAGTACTCATAAATAACAAGTTACCTTATTTTACTATTATTCTTATTTCTATTTTTTTAGACTTATCTTTTTCTGTTCTTCTTATTTCTATTTTTTAGGCTTATCAAAATTGAGAATTTTTTAGTATCATCTATCTATAAATGATTTTCTTTTCTCATTTGTTAAACAAGAATTGTGTTAAATAATTTGAGTTCCTGATCTATCGATTTTGCATTTTTTAAATTAGCAAATATGTATTGTCTTCTCTCTTTAATAGTTTGATTTGTTTTAATTTAGTCTTTCAAATTGTTCACATTATTGTATGTATAGCTGCACTCAAAGCATTCTATCAAATCTTTTATGTGCCTTGAATGCATACAAAGATTTTGTCAAACTTTTACTTGCAACTAAATACTTCTTAAAGCTTCTCAATGCCTCTAATGCCTATGCGTTAGATTGGCATGCCTTTTTTGTGCTCCAACATTTTGTATATGTCTGTTTCAGCATTTATTAAAAAAAATTAAACTCACTCTTTAATTGATGTGTTCTTTTTCCTTTGTTAGCCTCTAGTGTTAATTATATTTATGTTTGTTTATTAATATTTAATTAGTTTAGTTTGGCTCTTTTTAATTTTAGTTTGGTTTTTTACATCAATTTAGTTTTTAGTTTTTTAATTAGTTTAGTTTTTAATTTTTATAATTATTAGGTCTAATACAAGGATGTAGTTTGAGTTTTGTTATACTGGTTTAATGTTTAGAAGTTTGAGTGTGGATTTACTGGTTTTAACATTGGCTTTTTTATAAGGCCAAACTAACTTATCCAGTTATGTGACCTTTGCTTTGGCTTTTATCAATAAGTGGATTTTTTTAAAATGAAATTTAATGAAATGATTGCATTCTTTATGTCATTTAAAAATTGTAGGTATGTATTATTATTGGTGTTTTTGTAATTTGACAGACATAAATTTTGTATATTTATGGTTAGTTGTTTTATTTAATAGTAGGGGTGAGTATGTTATTCAACTAGAAACAATGAGTGTTATTTGGGGATTGTTTTCCTTTATTAATTTGCTAAGAGACCAAATAATTAACCATTTATGAGTTTTAGAAAAGATTTTAAAGAAGATTTTAAATGATTATTATTGTTTTCATGGTTGAGTAGATCTATTGATTAAATTTATAAAATTTCATTTATAATGTATTTGCTGAAATAAGAAATAAATCAACAAACTAGATTTTGTAGTTGAGAGATATTCTAAAGTTAGCCTATTTAGAAATTTCCTTTCCTTTTATAATATGACTGTTGGAGAGTATAGTTAAAGTACTTTTAAAGCCATTTACTGAGGTGCAGAGTCAACTTATTCACACAGGTATACATATTTGATATAAAAATAAATTGTTTTTTCTGAATTTGCTTTTGTATTTGTTTTCATTCAAATTTGTGTATTTTTCATTTTAAGAATTTTTAATCTAAACAAATGTGATGATTGTTGGAATCATTTGCCAATACCAGATTTAACCCGATTTACGAGAGGCGGTTAAGCCATGTCATGAATCTCCAAGGAGGTGCTGACCACCAAGTCAACAATCTCCCCCTTAGCACCCACTGAAGGGAGACTTGAACCCGTGACCCAAAGCTCTGATACCAATTGTTGGAATCATTTGCAGTTGCACCAAAAGCTCAAACTATCAATGCCCGATACAAATGCCAGATTTAACCCGATCCACGGAAGGCGGTTAAGCCATGTCACGAATCTCCAAAGAGGTGCTGACCACCAAGTCAACAATGATAACTTGTGAAGGAAGACTAACTTTGTTAAGTTTTGTCATGTTCTATTATTTATGGTGAACTTATTTTAATATTCATTTTGTTTTATTTTTTTGATTCCTCATATACATATTCCAGTTGTTAAATATGGTTTTATATTATTTAATCATTTTTTAAAACAGTTTTAGATTATTATAAAGTTATTTATTTGTATTTGTAGATTATTATAATGTTGTATTTGACCATTTAGAAATGGTTGTTTTTAGTGATATTAAATTAATTTTTATTTATAAATCAAAATTTCTGTCAGCTCATTGTTGCATGTAAAAAAATGTGCAACTGCTAGTTTAATTCTATTTGATGTATTGTTATTGGAGTAAACTAAAATTGAGCAAAATTTTGATAACAATATTGAGTGATAATAACTTAAAATATATATAAGAAAGTGAAATTCAAATCATTTTTTAGTAATTAAATTAAGTATTGCTATTAGCAAATTTCAGATGGCATTGTTATGTGGACCCCTCACATCAAAGAGAATTAGAAAATTAAAAGAGCCCCGCATTCCCGCTTAAGAATTAATATGCTTCTCATTTTGGAAGTGGAATGGCGGGGTCAAAAAAAATTGGCTAAGGAATTTAAGAACCCTGCACCTTTGTAGACAGAGCAGAAAGCTGGGGTAGATGAACAAAAGGAGAAATATATAACCCTGCGCCTCCACTGAGATTTTGGTCTTTTTTCAAAATGGTGTGCAAAAAGCCAGGATGGTCTTAGCGAGACAATTCACTGGGAAAGCTCACATCAAAGAAATTCCTGCTGATGTCCAAAACAATCAATTCAGTGAGATTGGCTATAGATCCAGGCAGTGAACCAGTGAAGCCATTGGAAATTCAAATCTAAAACTAATGCAAATACTCCAAATCAGCTGCAGGGGATCAACCTAACTTATGCTTGTTTCAGACTCCAGAGTAAGCAGAGGAGAGATGGATTAGAATATATCCACTGATACCACTCCTGTAGTAGAGGGGAATCTCCGGTTCAGGTGTGGAATCATTGGTTGTTACCAAAGCCTGCTCTCTGGTCACCGATGAATGTCAAGGAGGGACTTTCTTGTCATGGCAACAGTTTAAATACTCTTTTTTCAAACCCTCCAACATGATATTGTCACATCAGCCAACAAACCTCAAAGAATCTTTGAAGGTTCAGTTACCTCTGAATGGGATTTCACATGTTGGTTAAGTTTGTACAAAAAGCATTTTCAAATCATAAACATATACATATAGTAGCGTAAAAGCAGTAATCAAGACCATATAACACATAAAATACATATAATAAATGAAACAATCATAATTTTTAAAACTCTGCGGAGCTTGCTGAGAGTTCTGTTTCATGCCACTCTCAAGTGGGTGCGCCCAGGATAAAATGTAGCAAAGTGGCAAAGCAAAGAAATTATAAATCACAGTGTGAATACAGTAGTGACTCAAAGGTGCTTAAAAGTAATCTGTTATTTTTAATAACCAAAGCAAGAAACGGTTGCCCTTCATAGAGATACAGAATGTCATACTCCTATACTCAACATAAAAGGAAACCTAATAGCTGTACAAATCCCCAAAACTTAAAAGAAAAAAGAAAAACGAAAAAAGTGAGCAGAATGCAAACAACAGCAGCATAACCAATAATAATATCATCGCCAGAACCCGCTGCTCGCAATTGAGTATGGAGAAGAAGATTGAGAATCCTAAGCAATGATGGCCTTTATTATTAGCAATACGCGGAGCGGTGTCGGTGGTGTTTTGATAAAAAAATATTAATTTCTTCCGCATTTAGTCAATCAATGACTTTGTTGTCATTGTCGATTGTGTGAATGCGCGCGTTGGGAATCACAGGGCTTCTAGCAAAATGAAGTAAAATTATATTGATCCATACTTCAAGGTAGCCCAAGAGCAAAGGCAGTTGAGCCTACGGTTCTTGTTCTCTACTCGATGCGGTGGACATAACATATTTTATAGCAATTACTAATGTGACAGAATTTTGTTCCCATGTTTTGAATTTATGGGGTATCTCCGCGATCTACCGTCCACAAGCTGTCCCACCCTTTAAAATCTGAGAGGGAGTCGAACCCTAGATCATGAGTCATCCACCCACAGCCTCAAGCCAACTCACCTACCCATGCGGGTTAATTTTGCTCCCATGTTACTCTTACCTATAACAAAATTTGTATTCTGGCTAAGTTATAAACTTAGTTATTTGTTGATAGATGCAAACACTTCTAGATCTGTAGGGTTGGTTGAAAGATAAAGTGAACTTCTAGTAGAGTTGTGATTCTTACCCTTTTTTCTTTGAAAGTCAGTAAGCTTAAGCTAAATTAGAGCTACTCGGCTACTTTTTGATACATGTTACATAGAGTAGATTTAATGATTTATGTAAAAGAATTAATAATTTTATAAATTGGTTTGAATTATATAATATTGTAGAGGATAAAAGTATGTACTTTAATATTCATGCTATATATTCAATGTATTAATTCATTCTTATTATTTTTAAATTAATAATTATTTTTATGATTTTTATCCTTTGAATTAGGTTTTTATTTCTTTTTTTCAATCTATATCATATTTAGAATATAACTAGTCAATGTTGAATTACAAATCTCTTAAATTTATAAAGTGTGGTTATATGTGAATTTTAGTAACAAAGATTTTAATTGTCTCTTAAATTTGTATTTGAGGATATCATTATGTTAGTTTAACTATCACGTATTAGCATCTTATATCCAAATTTAATGACAACAAACAAATAAATTTTACTTTGATTCAATATTAGAAATAAAAATAAAAATCTACAAATGTTTTTCTATCACCATTGGTTTCTTATTAAAAACAAATGCATTTTAATAAACCTAAACCTGAATATAAAACTTAACCTTGAATAAAATTAGTTGGGAACATAATGTAATTTAGTTTTTAATTGTTCTTATTGGGCAAAATTCCTATTGTTTTTAAAGGCAGAGTTGTTTGCAAGATCGAAAAATTGTTGTAATTGATCCTTGAGTGCAAGAAGGTTGATTTTTTGATGAATTTAATTTTTAGTTTTTTTAGTACCATATCTTTAAAGAGAGGACCATATCTTTAACAGAGACACAAGAAAAGGATTCGGTGGAAACCGCATCAAAGCGGCCCCCACAAAAAGCTTGATTTTAATTTATTATGTAGGGCCCATAGCGATGCTTGTTTTTTATTCTGCAATTTCATGAATTTCCTTTAATTTACATTGGCGTACAATTATTTTCCACTTTGTTCAAACTACTGTTGACATCATGCATTTGAAATACAGAGCAAAGTGTGTTAAGGTTTTAGGATCATTGCAAATATAATAGCACTATCTCATTGTATGTGTTTACCAAATGCAACAATCTCTTACATTTATATTGAGAATGAGTCAAGAAGAGACATGTCCCTTCATGGGACATGTCTATTCATTATTATGTAATATATATATATATATATATATATATATATATATATATATATATATATATATATATATATATATATATATATCTTGAGTATTATATTAATTTCTCTAATATTTACATAATAATAATAATATTTATTTTATCAATTTAACTATTTAGTTATTATGAGAATAATTATAATCTAACGTTATATATACATATATATCAATGTATGTATTAATACCAATTATTATATATATTGATATATATGAATATATATAATAAATCATTTCTCATAATAATCATATAGTCAATATTATTTATCTGACCGATGCTACAAATATCAACACTCCCTCTTAGCTAGAGAGGATAAATCAATCCAATGTTGACACTTATAACACTTGGCAACGTCAATCATATGATGTATGCAATAAAGGCATCATCCTCAAGATGTATTCAATAGAAACATAGTCTCAATATGTGGATTGCCTCCATCGGTGATTTGATCCACAAGTCTCAGGTGGATTGCCTCCATCGGCGATTCGATCCACAAACTCACAAGCTTTGGTGTGAATTGCCTCCATCGGCGATTCGATCCACAAACTCACAAGCTTTGGTGTGAATTGCCTCCATCGGCAATTCTATCCACAAGCTCTCGTGTGAATTGCCTCCATCGGCGATTTTATTCACAAACTCATGAGCTTTAGTGTGGACTCCATCGGCAATTCTATCCACAAGCTCTCATGTGAATTGCCTCCATCGACGATTCTATTCACAAAATCATGAGCTTTGGTGTGGATTGCCTCTATCGGTGATTCTATCCACAAGATCTCGTGTGAATTGACTCCATCAGCGATTCTATTCACAAACTCACAAGCTTTAGTGTGGATTGCCTCTATCAGCGATTCTATCCACAAGTTCTATCTATTATGATTGGTTTCAGCCATCACAAGATGTCTATCATAATAGAAGGTCAAGTTATTGTAAGATCGTCACCTTATAATAAATTTTACAAATACAAGTGATAATCATTTGGAAGTCATCACTTCCCCATGATTTACACAGGGGGCAGCCCATTAAAAACATTCATGACTCATTAGTGGGTAAAAGCACAATAAGCTGTCACCCTTTTACAAAGGAAGAGGCTAACAACACAAAAACTGAAAAATTTCAAGGGCATAAAAGTCACATTTTTGTTGAGAATTTGAAGATGATGTAAACTGATGAAATGTGTAAAATAGGTTGAATTTTATGCCTATAATTTTTAAAAATTAATTTGAGCAAAAATTAATATATTTTATTAATTTTTTAGGTCTATTTTTCATATCCTAAAAATACTACAAAAAAGGGAGTTCACTTCTCGTCAAATCATTATAAGTAAAACATGTTTTTTCCCTCCAATTTCGGAATATGTTTTAGATGACATGTATACCTAGTGCAGGAAAAAAGAAAGAAGTTTTTTCGATCTATAGTTTACCTGTTATAAGTATTGAAAGTCGACCTTACCTGAAATCAACAGTTTTTGTCTCCCATCACTTTTACCCTATCAAAACTATACCAAAAACCAAATAAATTATATATTCTTGAAGAGGACTCTCTCCTCTAGTGCCGTATATAATTTTAAAATTTTTCTGAATTGATTTAGTATTTTTCTATATTTTCTGAATCAACATCTTCTCAAAGTTTAATATACCTACATGTAGTTTTTAGCAAATTTGTTTAATGTTTTGTAGATGAAACAATATAAAATTTATATGTGCAGAATTGTACTTCCGAGATCTAGAAAAGGGTACTTTTAGTTTTTTAACATTTTCTATTTTGATCTAAGAAAGGAACAACAGAAGTGGAAAATTTTAGTTTTTTTGTGTTTTTGGTGGTTTGGCTGCCAACATGGCATGCCACCTAAGTAGACTCGGCCGAGTCTGACTGGGCCGAGTCCGACTTGGCCGAGTCCCCTAGGGGGTCGGCCCCACTAAAATATCCTAATAGTATGGAAATGAGTGGTTTGCGATATATTTTCATATTAAAAATTTTATTTAGACTCGGCCGAGTCCTACTCGGCCGAGTACTACTCGGCCTAGTCTAATGGGCCACATAGATGCCATTCAGCACCGCATGGCGCTTACGTGTACTCGGTCGTGTTAGACTCGGCCGAGTATAACTGGGCCGAGTCTAACTGGGCCGAGTGATTTGAGTTAGCCCAAAAGGTGACACTCGATTGTGCTTTTACCCTAGTACTAGTATAATAATCAATTATATCAAGTTTACCTCAGAAGTGTTTCACCTTCAATAGTGAACTCCCTCTCAATCAATATGATCAAGATTGTCACAAGTTGACTGAACCATCTGCTCCCTCTGAAGCTCAAGTTTATCAATTTCTTGACCTCTTTTGAAATGTTAGACTCCCTTTGCATCTAGTCTCAATCATCAATTCATTTGCAAGCATCAAGTTCTTTTTCCCTTGAATGCAATTATCGTGTGCTTCTGTCCTGAATGTATGTCAGAGAGAGATTACAAATAGCTCACTAAACTATCTCAACCAAAAATACCAATGGTAGAAGCATACAATATTTTACTAACCAATAGTATAGCATGAATTACAAACTCAAAAAATATGTGCATTAATAAAACTTGAAATACTTATCTTTTATAAAAATTCAAGTATTACGTTTATAAGGTGAGCCCATATAGAAAATATCATGCTAATTCATAGAATGACATCATCATTCTCAAACATTACCATAATTCTTCACATGACATATCTTGAATATCCAAAGGTTCTATACACTATCACAACCTTCAATCTTATTAGATCTCCCTTCAAGCAGTTAGGCTTTTAAAGAAGAAACCTTGCTCTTTTACAGATTTTTGCATAGACCTGTACACATTCGGTCATAAATTTTGAACCATACATTTTATGTCCAATCGCTTCGATGAGAGTCTTCTAAATTTGGTTTTTACAAACAAATCCGAAATTTAGCAAAATCCAATGGTGAATTTGTGATATATGGTCCTCGTACGAGACTGTATTTTCTGAGATAGTCACATATTCACCATTAATAAACTACTCTCTTACATTTGCAACTTGGCTCAGATACCATGTTAAGGTTTTAGGATCATTGCAAATGTAATAGCACTATCTCATTGTATGTGTTTTCCAAATGCAACAATCTCTTACATTTATATTGAGAATGAGTAAAGAAGAGACACGTCGCTTCATGGGACATGTCTATTCATTATTATGTAATTAATATAATTATAATTATGATTATATATATATATATATATATATATATATATATATATATATATATATATATATATATATATATATATATATAAAATATCTCTTGAGTATTATATTAATTTCTCTAATATTTACATAATAATAATAATATTTATTTTATCAATTTAACTATTTAATTATTATGAGAATAATTATAATCTAACTTTATATATACATATATATCAATGTATGTATTAATACCAATTATTATATATATTGATATATATGAATATATATAATAAATCATTTCTCATAATAATCATATAGTCAATATTATTTATCTGACGGATGCTACAAATATCAACAGTGTGAAGGTTTTTTCTGAACAAATTTTTTCTTTAAAATATTGCCATGCATTTAAAATACAAGAGCAAAGTGTGAACTTGATGCTTTTGCTGAATGAAATTTTTCTTTAAAATATTGTCATGCATTTAAAATACAGAACCTAAGTGTAGAGCAAAGTGTGAACTTGAGGATTTTGCTGAGCAAAAATTTTCTTTAAAATACTGCCATGCATTTAAAATACAAAACCTAAAGTGTAAAGGAAACTTAAGGCTTTTGCTGAACAATTTTTTTCTTTAAATTATTGCCATGCATTTAAAATACAGGAGCAAAATGTAAAGGAAAATTGAAGCTTTAGAAGGAAACTGCAGAGCAACAAGTTTTGTACAGCTCGAAGAAAATTCCTTGTAACACATTATTAAAATAAAACTGCAAGGAAAAAAACCCTTACAGAAGAATTTTGATGCGCACAGAGATGTAACTGTGGAAACCAAACTAAAGTTTCTATAAATGCTAATCTTTATAATAAAGAAAATACCGAGAATATGGGCACTATAGGAAGAATATGGGAGGAAAATAGGGCGAGAATGAGAGAAATCTGTGTATAAGACTTCAAATGCATTCGTCCAATAAGATGATTAAAAATTAATTTTTAGATATTATAAAGTTAAACAATTTGTATCTATACTTTACAAATGCAAAACTTATCATGAAATATAAAATAGAATTTATTTTGATTGGTGTAGAACATTTCATTTAATCACTAGTTAAGATAAAAAAAACTCAAAAAATACAATAGTACTTAGCCTACCGGCAAGCACTAATAATAGAGTTGTAAGAAGGTATATAACACTACAATCTACATACCTAGTAGAAATTTAATTATAATTTAAAAAAAAATTAAATAAGAAAATTATATCTATATTTCATGAAATAATTCAAACAATGATTAATTTATTTCCTAAAATTATTACAAAGGAAGATGAATCCAAAACAAAGCTAATTTAACAAGTGCCACGTAGTGGCTAGTACTTGCCTTTGTAATATTTTAGTAAAAATATTTGTTGTCAATTGAATATTATAGTTGTTAGTGCTTTATGATGATGTCAAATAATTGGTATGTCATGAATTAGTTGATTTTAAATTTTATAATAGACGTTTAGAAGCATAGTCATACTTGATTTTGTCAAAAATAAATAAAAAATTATTTGAAGTTTTATATTTGATTGATTTTAAGTTTGATATTTAACTAATACTTGATTTTAAGTTTCATAGTTTGATTAATTAGTGGAATTTAAGTTCCAGAGAGTAAGATAGATTACCATAAATTTCATGTATCTAGAACAATATATTATAACATAATGTAATATAATTTAATATACTAATTAAATTATATGTGTACTAATTATAATAAAAAATAAACATAATAATAAAGAACAATAAATCAACAAAATCAAATTTAAATATTGAATTTTTGAATTATTTGGATATTATTAAAAAATAATTTTATTTGATTTATATTTAAATTAAAAATCTTGTCATTATTATGTTTTATTTTAGCTAATTTACATTGAGAAATAGAAGTGAGAATTTTGAAAGTGGCTCACATACACGAGTTCTAAGCATCCATTAAAGTAGGTTTGAATAGTTTTGATTTAATATTCATCTATTTTAGTTGAATATTTATTATTAATTAATTGTAAAAAATGTTAAATTAATTGATTTATTTAAATTAAATTACAATAATATTAATATAAATAATTAAAAATTAGTCACATAAGTTAAATCTAAATTGTTCCATTTTTATCCATTTCTTATTAAAAAAATTATAATTTTCTTGGCCAAAATTTCGCAACAAAATGGTATAAGAAAAAAGTGACAAGAATAATGTATAAGCTAAAAAGTTCTGAAAGCATAACGATCTGTAAAATTAGTGTATAAGACTTCAATCAGATTAGCCAATCACATTATAAAAAAATAATTTTTATGAGTGATAAAGTTAAAAAAATTGCAGTTATAGAATAGAAACATCAAATTTATAATAAAATATAAAAAACGAATAGATTTTAATTAGTAGAAATGAAATTTTTTAATCACTAGTTAAGAGAGAAATTCTATAAAATGATGCAATAGTACTTGCTTAGCATATGGACAAGTACTAATAACAAAAACAAAAACAAAATGTTGAATGGCAATAATTCCACAAAAGAAAATTGCAGATCTAAAATTTGATTAGAACATAGAATCTCTTCCACAATATCATACAACAATATAAAAGCTTTCAACTCAAATAAAGACCTGCAATATCATAAATTAGGAAAGTTTCCAACTAATTCTATAAAGACTTGAGAATTTTAATAAAAAAATAAGGTAAGTTACTATTTTTCAGTGTGGGAAAAAAAAATTTGTGAGGCTGACAATTATTCCCAAGGAAAATCTATTTTAAGAGTAAACCTCCCACAAATAGCTTATGGACTAAATTAAATTATATAAATGATAAGAAAAAATATAATGACAAAAGTGACTACTAGAAAAATGAATTAAATAACTTATAGACTAAATTAAATTATATAAATGATAAAAAAATTATAATGACAAAAGTGACTACTTTCCTCAAAAACTAGTAGTTGAGTTTTGAAAAAAAAAAGTTAAAAGATGTCCATTTATTAAATGCAGGGTATGTGCCTCTGATTGATATACTTCCTCTAAGAAATATTGTACAGGACGGTATAGTTATATCTGCACTCCGAGCTATCTGGATTGAATCTGCACCTTCACGTTGGGAAATCGCTGCAACTTTAGTGAGCTATATTCATGTTGAACTACATTAATTTAAAAAAAATTCACAGTTTAATAAGTCTTCCCAAATATTGCTTTCGTTGACAATTGAGGGTATTCTAACAAAAAGACAGTGTTTGTGAACAGGGTTTAGGGTTTGATAACAATCATACAAATATTTCCAATCAAAGGTCTGAGTAAGATTGCATTGGAGAGATTCTGCAGCAGGTTTTACGATGGAGAAAAACCCTAGTATTGTATTTAGTTTCATGAAAATGGGTAAATTAATATTGTAATTGAAGGAAATGGGTAGCTTAGAATTTTGTTCAAGGAAATGGCTACCAAGTTAAACAGACTGATTGGGGAGACAGAAAAGCTTCGGTAATTCGTTTGAACCAGTTATGAAAGATAGGTTATAAAATTTAACTGTATATATTAAATTCAAGATTTGAAGTAAAGCATAATAACCCATCGAACAGCGTTGCATCATTCCAAAGTTTAAGTTTAATTTAACAAAATCTAAGCTCACTGAGACCTAAAACCTAATTTGCAGTTTGCAACATGGAAGTGTTAATATATGCAAAGCACTTGCTTTGTCCAAGCATTGGGCCACATTTGGCAGTGTGACCGCATAACCCATGTTGCAGAAACATGAACATAACCCTCAAATTGATGGAACAGAACATACCGAAGAATCAAAATGATGGTAAAACTTTGCTTCTTTCATCAACAAGCTCTGCATCTATGACCCTGCTTCAGCTTGTATGCAAACCTACATATCTTCGATAAACTGACTGATTTATTGAATCCTTCAAGATACTACAGATGAATAGTATCAGTCTCATTGCCTTCCGTCTCGCTTGTTAATATCCTTGATTTACCATTGGGGTTTGCAGACTGCAACATCCAAACGACATGCCTCATATTAGGCCTGTTGAAAGGCAAAGAATTGGTACAGTCAAGAGCAATTCTAAGCACAGCCTGAACTGAATCCTTATGAATCTCAGATATTTGATGATCTAGAATCTCTTCTAAACCATTTTCCTTCTCAAGCATCCTGTTAACCCATTTGACAATGTTGGCACCTTCACCATAAGATGGATCAACTGGCCGGTTAGAAGTCACCAGTTCCAAGAGCACCACTCCAAAGCTATATACATCATTTTTTGCTGTAACCTTCGGTGAGTAGGAAACCTCTGCAAAACGAGAGCAACACGAATGAGATTTGATAATTTTGTATAAACAGATCTAATGATCACGAAAAACTTAAAACAAGGTCTTTAAGAAGTCTTCACATCATGCTCCTCGTGGGACTTTCAAGACCTCTCTACAAGTCTGAATTTCAATGTTCAATACCTCCTTTTTGAGAGCAGAGGACTTTCAGGACCTCAAATCCTCTCATAGCTCTGATAGCAAGGGACTTTCAGGTCATCTCTTGAATTGCTAATTGCAATTTGGAGAATCCCCACTCCTGGTGCCATGTTGAAATTTGTGTATACCGATGGGATAGACCTAAATCCAGGACCTACTCCTCCACTAAAGGAGCTGCTCTTTTGCTGTGCTACTTGTGCATTTTATGATGGTACTTCAGATATCTTTAGAAGATTTACTCCTCCACTTTAGGAGCTGCTATTTTGTTGTGCTTCTTGTGCATTTTATGATGGTACTCGAGATATTTTTAGAAAAACTACTCCTCCACTGAAGGGGCTGCTCTTTTGCTATGCTACTTGCGCATTTTATAATGGTACTTAAGATGTCTCTGAAAGAGTGTGTTGCAAGATTCAACATGTTCCCTTTCAAAAATCTGTGTGACTTACAGCTGTACGTTCTAGAAAAGGTAGAGCTACTCCATTCAAGTTGTGAGCCTGGCAGTGACAACTTAACAGTTCAAAATGATACTGTAAATGGTTGACATTATGTTCAGGGATCTACTGGTCTCATGTCAATATATATGCCTTACTGGATTACTGCTAGTTTTCCTGACAGACCTAAAGCTATAGTCTCATGCAATGCAGGGTAAAAGTTCTTGAGATTATGAGCAAATTGAAAACGGAAAAGAAATCAACTTTGCTTGGTTCTGCTTACCTGGTGCAATGTACCCGTAAGACCCTGCAACTGCAAACACCGTCTCATATCCTTTATTGCATTTTCTCAAGATCTTTGCCAGGCCAAAATCAGCCACACGAGCATGAAGTTCCTCATCCAGCAAGATATTGTTTGATTTTATGTCACAATGAATGATAGGAGGGTTGCAATCATAATGAAGATAAGCAAGGCCTTGAGCTGAATCTAAAGCAATCATGTATCTCGTAGGCCAGTCAAGGCTACACGGTTTCTGTTCATGAAGCATATTTCCGATGCTTCCATTGGGCATGTACTCATAGATTAGTAGGTTTGAATCTTGCAGAGAGATACCACCCCAGAGCTTAACAATGTTCTTGTGCCGGATTATGCCTAAAGTCTCAATTTCTGCTTTGAATCCACTGTCATACTCTGAGTCCCCTGTCTTTGTGCTGCCAGGAAGCCTCTTAACGGCCACTGTCTCACCATTCTCTAGACTTATCTTATAGACTTTTCCAGCTCCACCAGTGCCAATAACGTTGGCCTCACTCAGGGAGTTCACAATTTCATGCTCATGAAAAACCAGCCTGCGAAAGGACACCACCTTGGAAGGGCAAAAGTCAATTGTGCTCTTATTCATCACTGTGGGATGAATGTTGGAACGCCTCTTATAGAAACACCACAAACCCACAACCAAAACTATAGCTGCAGTGGAAAAGCAACCACAAAGGACCACTATTTTCAAATACCCTCTTTTAGAAGCACATGGTTTAATGTCTGCAAAGCCATCACCGCAGAGCTTGGGATTTCCCAAAAATGCTCGCTTGTACCTAATCAAGCCACTGGGAACTAGCCCAGACAGCTGATTGCTTGACACATTGAAGACTATCAATTGAAGGTTTGCTAAGGATGCCGGGACTTTCTTTGTAAGATGATTCTCAGATAAGTCAAGGTATGTTAGGCTTTGGAGATTACCAATCTGTGTAGGAATTTCATCAGAAAAATAATTTCCCTTCAGATTAATCAGTGCAAGAGTCCCCACAGATCCAATTGAAGGAAAAATTGCTCCTGAAAGTGAGTTTCGTGCTAGATCCAATGTCTCAAGTTGTTGCAATCCATCAAATATATCTGGCAATCTTCCAGAAAATTTATTATTGCTTGCATTTAAAAAAGACAGAGAGCTTACCATACCAATCTCAATTGGAAGCTCGCCTGAGAATTCATTGTCATCAACTGCCAATTTTGAAAGGGATTTGGCTTTCCTAATATTCGTCGGAATGTTTCCTTCAAATCTATTACTACTGAGTTCTAGCAATTCAAGTCCTGGAAATCCCCATAAAGATTTTGGAACTTCTCCACTGAACTGATTATTTGTCAGTCGAAGCCTAATAAGGGTTGTGCAATTCCCATAGTCTGAGATGCTTCCACTGAACATATTATTGAAAACATGCAAAAACAACAGCTTTCCCCCCTTGCAAAGATGTGATGGTAATGGGCCACTTAATTGATTGTCAGATAAGTCAAAAAACTTCAACTGGGTATTTCTACCAAGCTTCTGAGGAACTTCTCCATGGAGAGAATTTTTAAACAATGATAAATCCCCTAGCATAGTTAAATCCTCAAGACTGGCAGGAATCTCCCCAGTCAATAGATTATGCATTAGGTGCAAAGATGTCAACTTACCTAAATTCCCTAAACTGTCCGGAAGTGATCCTGTGAGCATATTGTCCGAAACATCTAGAAATTCCAAGGAGGTCATCTTGCCAATATCTGCTGGAATCTCACCACCGAGTCTATTCGTGTGCATCTGCAAACTTGTTAGTTTCACAAGATTGCTAGTCCACCGGGGCCAAGGCCCAGTTAGATTATTTTGAGAAACATCTAATTCCTGAAGTTCTGATAATCTACCAATAGAATCTGGAATTTCCCCTTTCAGATTACACTGGCTTAGCCATATCTGCTGCAGCTTTGTCATGTTTCCAATCTCTGGTGGAATAACACCTTTGTCAAAAGGATTTTTGGTCAATCTTAGATGCACCAAGTTTGGTAAATTTCCCAGAAAACTAGGAATATATCCTCCCAATAGATTGTAGTACAGATCAAGCGTCTGCAATTTTCGTAATCGAGCAAAAACCAAAGGAATTGGACCAGAAAAATTGTTACCTGACAAATCCAGCACTTCCAGACTTGATAGCTCAGAAACAAAATCAGGAAGGGAGCCTGTAAGAAAATTTTGAGACAAGTTCAGATGCCTCAGATTGCTACAGCTAGTTAGGTCCTTGGGCACTTCTCCCATGATTGAATTGTATCCCAGTGACAGGAATCTAATATTTTGGAGGCTGCAAACAGCAGTTGGAAATGACCCTCCAAGGCTGAAGTTCCCTAGATCAAGTCCCATGACATGGGTTTTGCTGCTGTCACATTTAACTCCATTAAAAGAGCAAGGAGACCTGCTACTGTTCCAATTATGGAGGTTTTGGTAGGGATCTGTGAGATTCTCTTTAATGGCCATTAAGTAGACCAGGTCTGGGATGGAATCTTCAGCAGCTTCATTAGTAGTGAGCAGGAGGAAGAGAAAGAGACTGAGATAAGAGGTTGCGAGCTCTGAGAAGGGAACCACAAAAGGCCTTTCCATGGTGGGATTGTGCACAATCTGAAGATGCCCCTGAATAAGAATAATCTACAGGAGAATTTAAGGAGGGTTTCATTTTTCCCTGGTAATCATTCTTTTTCAGTCTAATGCGGTGTGAAGATTGGAGAGCACTAACCGACATTTTTGACCAACGACTTACTTTGTCATCAGTGCTATTGACTAATGCGTAGAAGACATTGGTATTGATGGTGCGAACTTGTCAGTGGATAGGTCTTTAGGGGTTTGGTATTCAAACCGTGTACGCTGACACAAGGGATCTTTTTGAGCCTCAAGCAGACCTCAAAATCCTCTTGTTGGATGTTTTGATGTATACTACTGAGTCTTCATTCTCGCCACTTTGATACGCTGGGATAAAATCTTCTTCCAATTTGGTTCAAATCTGAGAACAGACATATTCATGCCACAGATGGTGCTTTGAAAGGTAGGAAAGCATAACTTTACAAATTATGAAGTAAATGTAAATGAATTAACATTTGTTTTTATAATATAGCTATCAAATTTCATAGAACCCATATGAGTAGCAGAGTCCATTTGGATTGTGGATTTGCTTCTCATTGGTTTGGGGTTGGAGTTTGAGGCTGATTCATACTATCAATGTAGTTTACCAGCGACAATAAATGTTGTGATAGAGGATTAATATTTTGGGATTTGTGATTAGATTATGGATTGATTATCATAGATGATTGAAGTTTGAAAGATTGAGCATATAGAACAAAATAGAGGTAGCAATCATATCTAGAAGAGCTATCTCATCCTAATCAATATTGTCTTATCTTCAATGAACGTCGTCAGTAATTGATGGCACGAATTGATAAACACTTGTACTAGAGAGTGTCCTCAAAATTATGGTTTTAAAACGAGTGTCACTAATGTAGAGATATTAGCAATTATTGCTGTATAAAAGACTCAATAATGATTGATATATTATAATGAGAGTATATATTATATTGCATAAATTTTCAGGGTAGATTGTGTTAAAGCATTTTTCATCAATGTTTCAGATCATATTTCAAGATCATAAATTTTTTGTTTTCCTTCTGCTCTTTTGTATCATTCCGATGATGGATTACCAAGTGTGATAGGAAACATTGATGAAAAATACTTTAACACAATCTACCCTAAAAATTTGTGCAATAAACTTATGAACTGTGGAAATTTGATATCATAAATAGATTATATATCTCTTACAAATATTATATAATAATTTTATAATATGTTACAAATGACCTAGGAAAATATCTTTAAATATATAAACTAGATGCATGAATTTGAATTTTTGGATGCTCACATTGATGAATACTCTTTAGATCATGAAAGGCCAATATTGGAATGTGTAAGGTCCACATGCATTTGTGCCTTTTGTCTATGATGTGGATTTATATTAGATATTTATATAATATTTGACGATATTTTGTATTGCTTGTTGGATACTTGTGGAGTATATTTCAATACACACATAGATATATGCTATTATTTTAAGATTAATCAAGTGTATGGTCCTTTGAGCTTTCACCATTTTCATTCAAAGCTAATATGCTAGTCGAGTTGATTCTAGTTTTGCATGTTGCTTCGATAAACAATTAAACAATTAAATAATTTATAATGATGTGATAATTGAATGGCTTATTAAAGTATAGATTAGATATGTTGATTAGTGAGTTGTAATATGCTTTGCCTACTACTATGTATTGGGTAGATGTGCATGATGTTTGATTTGAGTGGCTTGTAGACTATATAAAATCCCATTGGTGGGTATTTTGAGATGATCATGTGATTTTTTTGAATTTCTTAACCTATTGTATTTGTCTAAAGTAAATGGAATGTCTTATGTTAAACTTATGAAACCATTATCTAAAGCAATCACAAATTTGGATCACTTATGTGTTAGACTAGTAGTTATTCTTTTACATCGCTTTGCCGAACTTTAAACATTCAAATTATATTTTTGAAATGAATAAAATAATTAGATTAATACAATGGTAAAGGTATTATTAATGTTATTATGTATTCTAGCATTACAAAAATTATGCTTTGCGAAGTCTAATTAAATGGGAAAAATAAGAGGATTTGTGGCTTTGGTACCTACATCAATAGGGCAATAAGATGAGAGACTGTGAGGCAATTTTATTACTAAATTTATAGTTTATTTAAGGGGGAACCTCTAATATATGTCCTAGGAAATTTTTCAATATTAGAAATTAAGTTATAATGTATATAGTAGGAGATGCTGGGAGATATCTCCCTTTTAACTACTCATAGAAATAAATTTAATACACAATCATTTCCTTAATGTCCGTTGTGATGTTCTTAGAATCTAGTGAAGAAAATAGGTAATAAGGGATGTTTCCAAGTCTTTAATCAGTCTTTGTTACAACTACACCTAGATATAGGGACAATATAAAAATTTCCTCAAAGTTCATTTTTTTGTTTTTGGAATCTAAGGAAATAGACAAGGTAATAAGGGTTTGTCTCAAGTCTTTAATTAGGTCCATCCTTGGTACATAGTTACAGGTGTTGGATTTCATCTAGGTGGAAGTTTTTAGATTCTTTTCCTCAATCGCTCTTTGGATTCCCTTTGTTATATAAATAAACGAGGGATTGAGTTTCTCAAAAATTTCACTAGTTTATGTCTTCTCTTGGTGTTAACTAGCCATTTGTTGATGACGCATCTTCTAAAAATGGTGAGGAGAAGGATGGTATTTGATAATATTAAAAATGGTGTGAAATAATTTAAAAGTTGGTATATAATTATTACTATGTTTTGTTTGGTTTTACCTTAACTTGTAGAAAGATTGAATTAATATAATTGTCATTACTTGTTAACTAACCATAGATGGGGATTTATATTTAATATGATCCAATGCCAAAGGGAATTAGTAAAAAACAATATTTTTTACGGTTTAATTTACAAGTGTGACTCCCTAGGCTAAATTTATCACTTAGCAAAAAAAATATAAGATTAGTCTAATGTAACATTTGAAATAGCATCTTGTGGTTGTTGTGGATTTCAATCTTAGATTTTAAACTAGTCAATTTACAAAGGTTCTAGTGGCAAACCAAGTTCTCAAGCTTGCTAATTAGTATGGGATGCAATCCATAATGTTGGAAGGGGACTCATTAAACATTATAAACAATTCACTCCAAAAATATCAACCATACATTAGACCATTAGAAGCTTAATTATGGACTCCTTGGGCATCTTGTATTGATTCTATAATGTTAATATCACCCACATCTTTAGAGAATCCAACAAGTTGGTTTATTTTATGGCTAATGGAATACTATACATGAAGGGACTTCAAAATGGGGACCTAAAAATTTCCCAAAAGACTTGAATCAACTAGTGAAATTATATTAGTAATAATTATTCCTTACATGTTACATAACAGAGATGTATTTGGGCTTTATAATTCATGACGTGTCACATCTCATTTTTTTTGCTTGTATTATTAATACAGTAAATTGGTTGAGACTATTGGTTAATTATATTATGATTATTTGAGTATGGATAAATGTGTTTGAAATTAGATGTAATTTCTAAATATGAAATTGAAATCAAAATGACGATGAAATGTCATATGCACATGATTCAACTATGGTTTTATAGACTAACCAATTGACGAGAATTTGAGTGTAAATGATTGCAGGAACGTTTCAAAGATGAGAAATTAACCGAGGTCAAATTTATTTACATTATGTTCATTTCAAATGACTTGTTAGAAAAAGTAAAACATCTCTACTTTTACATCATTGTTCTTATATGTACGTAATGGTTTCCCAATGCAATTATCTTCCATCTGAATTATAATTTTATATATTTACAAATGTCTCCCTTCCATATATATAATATTGTTATTTATATAAAAGTTGAATGGAAAAAGCAAAGCTTCGAATTAAAGCTTGTAATATTATTCACATGGGCTGTTTAAGGCGTCACTTAGGGGGTCGATCTCACTTAGTTTGACTAGAGTTTCAAATCAAAACTATGTTTCAAACTACTACTCAAAGAAAGTCATGGCAAGCCCAAAATAGGGGAAAGACAAGAGAAAAGCGATTAGTTTTGATTAGTTTTCAAAGATAAAAGAGTTGGAAGTGAGGTTGGTTATGATAGAAATTTAATGAAAAATCCATGGAATGATGTAGCCTTTTGCATCATGGGCCATGCTTATCCTAAAGGGTAGGTTTGAATAATTATATCATTTTGTTTTTTAATCATTTTTTTAATATATAAAATGATTCATTTAGAGTTGTTGGTCTCTTAAATATTTTGATTTTAAAATGTAAGAAGATGTTAAATATGGTTCTTCTAAATTATAGATTTGATTATATTAATTGTAATTTTTTATGCAAGTTAAAAATTTGGATGTCAAGAAGAATCTTGAATTTAAAAAGAATATTGGGGATCAACCTAGTTCTTTCTAGTCTTGAGATGATACTTGGATGACCATTAAAGAGAAATTTGATTCTAAATACAATCCTAATGAATTCTTAAATGATGAAGATTCTAAATTTTTAGGTTCCATGAAAGAGACTAGTGGTGGCAAAGAAAATAAATAGGAGGGAATATAAAAATGTTTGAATTAGGTAGAGTGGATATGGCTATGTGCACAGAAAAGGGGAACTCATAAGGGTTTTTAAGTCACTACCTTTTTTCAAAATTAAAAAAAAAATTATCTTGGATGAGAAATTGGAGATAATTAACCTCAAATTTTGAAGGCATAATAAGAACAAGAGTTAAATAACATAGCTATAATATAATTTTGAAACTACTAATTTATTTTTAAAATGGTGGAGATTAATGGCTTCAAATAGGAAGAATGCACAAATTGCTCCTATTTATCAAAATTATAAAACTTAGCATGTGGTATGCTCCCCTTAAAATGTTGACATTTTTATTATTTCAAAAATTGCATTAAAAAACAACTAACATCATGTAGTTTATGCCTATTTTTTGTAAATTTTTAATGAAGATACATGATTCTTTTCCAATTTTCAAAGTGGATACATCTTGAAAAATAAAAAATTGAGTGTGTTCCCCAATAATATTTTAAAATAATTGATTTTTTTGGGCATGTGTATATATAGAATAGACTCTAGATTCTAAAAGTGTAAATTATTATAATTTTTATGAACATATAAAAATGAAACAAAAGATAATATACATAGTTTTTTCAACAAAAATGAAGACAATAGCAAAATAAATTAAAGATCGGAATCTTAACATAATTGAAATGTAGAAAAAAAAAGTACATGTTAAGAAATCTGAGATAGAGCTTGATGTTATTATGCTATATTTTTTAATTTAATTGAACAACATGCAACCTATTAGAGAGCATGCTTGAGATTTAGTATTTTGTTTATAATTTACAAAAATAAACCTTTAGTCTTTGACATACAAGTCCAACCTTTTGGGTTAGACTCCTAAGGAAAATCTAATATTGAGGGAATTAACAATACCTTAAGTAGATACAAATGTGAACATATTATAGAGTTCTCGCATTATAATATGAGTTTGTTAGAATATGATTATGCTTGTGTGAAGAAACCTCTCTCTCTCTCTCTCTCTCTCTCTCTCTCTCTCTCTACCTCTCCCTCCCTCCATATCTATCTCCCCCCTTGATGTACCTTTTTGCATACTTACCTATGCATATCTCTTGTTAGGAATAAGGTGTCTCAACATTTATTTTCTTAGTATTGATTATTTAATTATTTTATCAATAATTCACTTAAGATGTAATTAAACTATATGTGCACCTGATGATGTCATTTTTTAGAGTGTCACTTTTCTTTGTCTTAGATTACATGTGAAGTGGTATGGTGACAAGATTCTTATTTTTTTGGAGATATGCATACCACTTTGAATGAGTTAACTAAAGTCTTTTTTAGTTAGTCAACTCATGTCAAAGTCCCAGTTGTTAGTGGTGGATTTGATTTCAGAGGAATTGATTTTGAAAATTTCTAAGATAGGTCTAGTTGTGCATATAGGAACATTCCATGGAATTTTTGAGTTTATGTATACCATGAGTATTTCATGTTAAGTGAATTCCTTGCATGTGATGTTCATAATTGATAGGTTGTAATTTTGCATGTGTAAATTGAGATATGCACCTTGCATGTCCATCTTAATACTTGCATGCATGTAGTGAAAGGTATGATGAGATGTAGCAATATTGGACATATAATTAAATGGAAGCATCCTATTTATGAAATATAAACTCCTATATATTATACATTTCTATTTTGGAACTTTGTATCATGGTGTATTATGACTCTTATAATGTACCATTATTTTGTTGAAATTACTCTAGAATCCTAAATATTTGTGAATATTCCTTACAAGAGCATAGAATTGTATTGTAAATTCAACTTAATAATACTATATTGGACTATAATATTTTTCTTTGGAGATGATTTTACCCATGTATTTGATGTGTTAAATAAATGTCATGGTGTATTAAATGTATAGTTGAATCTAAGATTTTTTAAGGGTTTTAGAAAAGTTTAGACTATCGCCTTTGCATATATTGTTGTAAGAAGCTTCTTCCACACACTAAAATTCCTTTTAGTTGTTAAAAAAGCTTGGCCAACCTTACTTTCATTTTTTATTTGAAGGGTTTTTCGCATTGATCATTTCTTTAATGGGAGATTTTGTAAAAGTGTTTTTCATGACCTTTTTGTAGGTAAAAGATGACAAGCACATTTAAAGCGACAAAAAATTTGAGGTTTACAAGCTTAAAATGGAATATATGTTCATAGATAGAGATCTATTGGCTACAACAAAATGTGCCAACATGATTGTTGAAAAATGGGAGCTAATGGATAAAAAATCCAAGGTTTTGATCAAACTCTATTTGGTAGAATCCATGTTGTGAATGTCCATGAAGGGGAGATTACAATGAATCTGTGAGAGAATCTTGGAGAGATTTATCAATCTAAATTGCTACTAAACAAGTTATTCTTGAGAAAGAAGTTGTATTCTTTGAAGATGAAAGAAGGATGAACCATGGTTAACTATTTGAATGCCTTAAATATACTCATTTCATATTTGGGCTTTGTTGGTGCGAAGATGGATGATGTAGATCATTGTATAAATTTTTTAATGCCCTTTCCTAGATTTGTGGGATCATCTTTGGATGGACATTGGGAGTACCACTATCACCGTTAAGATGGATGAAGTCATTGCATCATTACTTGCCAAAGAGTTGTAGAGAAAATATTTTGAGATGGATAAGAAGATCTTTTTTGTTCACAAAAAATTTAAAGAAAAGACAATAAAAATGATAAGAAGTAAAAATACAAGTCCCTTAAGAGATCTATTTCTCTTGGAAATTTCAAGGAAAACTAATTGAACTATGACAAAATAGGTTATTTTTCAGAAACAATGCAAGAAGGAGAAATATAAGAAAATTAAAAAGAATGCCTCTAGTTTTAATTTATACAAATCCTCTTATGATGAGGGTGGTACATTTTTTGTATCCTTAGAAGAAAATGCATCTAAAGGTATGTGGCTAATAGAATTAAGTGCATCTTTTCACATGACCTTGTCCAAGGGTTAGTTCATGAAGTATGAAGAGTATGTCAATGGAAAGGTGTGTTTAGGTGATTACTCTCATTGAAATATTGTTGGCCATGGAAGAGCCAAGATAACATTCCTTGATGATAGAGTGAAGGGGAATGATGGTGTATTTCATATGATTATGTTTAATGATGCAAGTGCACAAGGATCCAAGATATTGAGAGAATCTATGGTGTTAGCTAAGGCTATTTGAATGAAATATTTGTAAAATGTGGATCCATGCACTATGCAATCTAATAGTTCTTCTAACAATCCAAATAAAAGAAACTTATATTCTTCATCCCCACACATCGGATCTAGAAGTGAATAAATATATAGATTCTTCATCCTCACATGCCAGACAAGAAGTGAATAAATGTATTGCACCTAAAAATAACAGTTGTGTATTCTAGGTACCTAAGGGTGTTCATTCCTTGGAGATGAAGCTTCTATTAAAGAAAATAATATTATGACACCAAATACTCAACTATATTAATGAAAAGGGTCTTAGAACCTTGAAAAATAAAAGTATCATAAAGAGGCTCAAAAATTGCAATATCGAGTTTGAATTTTATGAATATTACATATTGTACAATAGGAAAAGGGAAGCAATGCAAAGAGGTAGATCACTTCTCCATTTTAAAGTAGCACATTTGGAAGGAAGATGCCCCAATAGGCTCAGATGGTCCCAAGCACTGAATGGGTCAATGATCCTTCGCTAAATATGTAAACTTAAAATGGAAAATGATAATGAGATAAGATATGCATATTAGGAAGGATTTATGTGCAGCTAGAATAGAAATAGGTAATGTGCTACTTTATATATGAATATCAGATAGACAGAACCCCCAAAATACCTACAACTATTGTTCTGAGATCCTGAAGCTATAGCATGTCTTATAGTCAAATCTAGGATAGATCTGAAGGGTATAAGATGGTTGAAATGTTATGTACCTAGGTACAGAGTGGTTGAAACATTTTGTACCCTAGGTTTTTTTCCTGAAACTTACAAGGATACTCTGATTGTTCCCGATCTCCCTAGAAAATTTATGATAGCTATGTAACTTGTTTCTGCACATAGAAAAATGAATAATAAGGTTGGATAATGGGGTTTACCTTAGTCAAACCCCTATTTACGAATCAAACTTGAAATGAAATGAAATAAAGGAAAGCTTGATGTCATGTAGCAGAGGCTAGATGTAAGAAATGAAGTATATCATACCTTGGAAATATAAAAGATTATTTGAATGTGATCAAACATGTTGAGACAATAACTTTGACTTAACACAAAAACCCAAAAGGAAATCATGAAAACAAAACCGCATGGAATGGATTTTGTAATTTTCCACAATGCTTGATTGAGAGAAAAAAGGAGAAAACTTGGATGAATGTAGATGAATGTGTATCTCCTTCCTTGATAGAAAAATCCTTTTCTTGGCCTCAAATGGTTGTTGGATGTATTGATGTCAACTACCGAGTCTTTGTTCTTGCGACTTTGATACGCAGGGATAAATCTTCTTGCAATTTGGTTCAAAACTGAGAACAACCATATGACAGATGGTGCTTTGAAAGGTGGGAAAGCATAACCTTACAAATTATGAAGTAAATGTAAATGAATTAATATTTGTTTTTATAATGTAACTATCAAATTTCGTAGAACCCGTATGAGTAGCAGAGTCCATTTGGATTGTGGATTTGCTTCTCATTGGTTTTGGGTTGGACTTTAAGGCTGATTCATCCTATCAATGTAGTTTACTAGTGACAATAAATGTTGTGATAGAGGATTTAATATTTTGGGATTTGTGATAGGATTATGGATTGATTATCATAGATGATTGAAGTTTTGGAAGATTGAGCATATAGAACAAAATAGAGGAAGCAATCATGTCTAGAAGAGCTATCTCATCCTAATCAATATTGTCTTATCTTCAATGAATGTCGTCAGTAATTATTGGTAATTGATGGTAGGAATTGATAAAACACTTGTACTAGAGAGTGTCCTCAAAATTGTGGTTTTATAACGAATGTCACTAATGTGGAGATATTAGTAATTGTTGTTGTATAAAAGAGTTAGTAATGATTGATATATTAGCAAAATAATAAGAGTCTATTATATTGCATAAATTTTTAGGGTAGATTGTGTTAAATCATTTTTCATTAATGTTTTTTATCACATTTCATCAATGTTATATTATATTTCAAAAATCCACAAACCAAAAAGTGGGGGGACCCATTGGCCCCACTCCCTGCTGCCACAACAGTCTAGGTCTATTGTAGCAACAGGTTGCTACGACAACCTAGACTATTGCACGACAGCCTAAGGCCTGGCGTCAACAGCCTTAGGGCTACTACCGATAGTTTGGGTTGTCGCGATAGCTCCTAGAGCTGTCGGGGGGAAGTTGGGGGGATGACCCCCACCACCTCCCTTTAATATTAATTTAAAAAAATTAATTAAATTTTTTTTGTATATATTTTTTTAATTGTATTTTAAATGTTTCTTTCATCAATAAATTTATGTACCCAAAACAATATATATATATATATATATATATTTATATACATGCTAATTTTTTTAATCAAATAAAGAATAGATATACATATTCTTTTAAAAAAAAAAAAAATTATAGACAAATTGAAAGCCTCTAATGCACAACTTAATTTGGGTATTCTCTAAAATTTGTTCTCTAAGCTTTATTTGATACTTTCTTAAAAACCCTATACATAAAATTTTCTTAAATGATTTATTGTAAAATTTCAACCTAGGGTTTCCAAGTAAAATTTTCTTTCACAAATTTCAACTATCAATATTCTAAATTCTAATATTTCCATTAATTCAAAACCCTAATTGAAATCAAGCAAAAATTGAATTAAGAATTGCATACACGCACATCCATTTTCTTACAAGCATATTTCAAGAATTTCAACATGAAAAGAATTTACAAACAACCAAATTATCCAAATCTGATAGGCACGAAGAAGACAGTTATTTTAAAAATAACATAAATACATCTACAAGGGTTTCTAAATCCTACCTCAAACCACCAAATGAATAAATGCAACGAAGATAAAAAAAAATGAAGACAAATCCAAGCTTGCACATAAAATTCCACCAATTCGAATCCTTCCCCCAAAATTCTAAAAACTTGTGTGTTGACAATAATGACCAAACTTTCTCAATATAGGAATTGAACTCCACATGCAAAGTTTGGAACTCAACTCCACTCACAACCTTGTTTTCATCAATTCCATAATTCCTTCAATAACAGATTTGAACTCAAGTCTATTTTTCCTCTTGTTTCTATTAACCCACTTAACTCATAATTTACTAATTCTTTTTATTTATTTATTCCAATTTGATTTGTGCAACTAAATTGCATTTAAATTAAATTAAATAATAACATTTAGCCTAATATTATTTTATTTTTAATTAATAAATTACCTTTTATTTGAAAAGTTAAATTTTATAATTAATTAAATTTTAAATGAATGTAATTTAATTAATCTTCTTTAATTAAATACCTTTATTTCCACAATAAGCCTTTTAATTAAATCTTTAAATTTTATTTAAATGTATCTAATTAATTTCTATCAATTAAATACTTCCACATTTAAATAGCTAAAAATAGCAAGATCTAATTTATTTAAATTACACAATTAATCTAAATAAATAATATAATTATAATAGTTAGAGTAAAGTATTAATTATGTTAATTAATCTTTACTCCCTTCTTAAGATGTCAACTCTTTTGCTTTAGTTATTTATATTTAAACACACATGCACTAGTTGTTTTAAATATAAACTTGCATGCATTAGTCATGTAATAATTAAACTAATTATTACATGCACTAGGGTTTTCCTTTCAAGGCTTTTGATCTCCTTTATAAGGATGACCCATTGTATATTTTATTCATTCATTATTTGAGGATATTTTCTTCTTCATATTTTTGAGTCAAACTCTTGCCCTCTTCTTGTCTCTACTTCCTTGTAACAAGTTTTTGTATACAGGTGATCTTTGGGTTTTGTGGATTTGTATTGTTCAAATCTTACATGGTATCAGAGCCTAATCTACTACAACTTGTTCGTGTTTGAAGGAATCAGAGATTAGAAATTCATCTATTTTAGATTAGGGCTTTTCTTTTTGTTTTTTTATTGAAATTACGGAGTCCCTAAATTTTGGTGCACTTTGAGCTCAAATGAACCTCACCGTTGAGCTTGCAGCGCCCAAAAACCCCTATTTCGATATAAAACACATCAAATTTGGACAACTTTGCATTTTGGGGTTTTTTTTGTACCAAATAGCTTGGCATGCTTCCCAAGGCAGAATTTGCACAAACTGACATGCTTCCCGAGGTATAATTCTTTATTTTGG
Source organism: Chamaecyparis obtusa (assembly GCA_027943335.1). Lineage (NCBI taxonomy): Eukaryota > Viridiplantae > Streptophyta > Pinopsida > Cupressales > Cupressaceae > Chamaecyparis > Chamaecyparis obtusa. The sequence continues at coordinate 203,229 of BSBK01006498.1, forward strand.
CATGCAAAATGAGGTAAAAAATTTATTGTCTAGCACGCAAATCAAGACAAAAAAAAATTGGCATGCAAATCGAGGCAAAAATTTGTAGGGCTTGACACGGATCTCGAGGCACACATGTGATTTTGCAAAATAAAAATAAAAAAATTGTTGCTGGCAACAGCCATTTAGCCGTCAAATTTAAGCTAGGCGAATGTAGTTTTAGCCCCTAGTCATATGGCGACCAGGGGCCCAGAATTTTAGCCCGAAGGGGCTTGTATGCTGCGACGGCCATTTGGCAGTCAAACTGAAGCCTGTGAAGTGCTAACGTCAGCACATTTTGACACCATTTTGGGCCCTCTGGAGAACTTGGTGGTTTTTTGCTCATAACTTGAGCGTACGGTGTCGAAATTAGGAAAACTAGATATCGTTGGAAAGATGGTTTCGAGCTCTCTCCGAATCTGGAGGTTTGAATTTCTTATTTTTCTTTTTTGATGGTGTTTTTAACTGTCAAAGCTAGATGTTTAGTTTTGCACTCCAGAAGCTCTATATTGCACATCCGGACTTCATTTTGGGAAAGCGAGATATCGTTGGAAAGCTTATTTTGAGAGATTTCCAGTACTATGAGTCATTTTCCCAAATTCTAGTCCAGGTATATTTTATTCAATTTTTTGCATTTCTGCACTCTGGTGGATATCTTGGATGTTATAGGTCTTGGGATCTCTTCCCTTTAGGGGATGGATCTTCTTAGGCTGTTCTTTTGTTTTAGCAACCTTCACTCTTCTTTGAGTAGTGTATACTTCACTTTTGTAACATTCTTTTATGCACATGCACTGAGATAAAGTGCCATTTTATTGCATGCTTAGAATCTTGAACATGTTTGTGTTATTTGTACTTGCACTCCATTATAAAGTGCCATGGGGGGTTTGATGTTTGCCCTTGTTTGCGATCTACCTTTGTCAAGTGAGTGTTCCTTCCACGACATTAGCCTCAGGGTACTTTTATTTGTGTTTGTACTTTCACTGCACCTTCGATGTTCCTAGCTCTTCACAATGCAGTTCTTATTGGCACTATTTTTAGTGTACATGTTACCTCTCCCTTGTCAGCATTGTGGAGGGAGGGGGGGTTCAACTAATCGGTCTTTTGCTTCCTTGGTTCGATAGTGTGAGCTATGTATTCAGTATTTGTTCCTATGTACTAGGCAGATGCAGTGGTTGGGTACCTATGCATTTTGGTGAGATGGATCATTTGCCATATAGACACTCTTTCTTTCCTATTTTTAGAGGCACTCTTCCATCTTTCATTGATCAGCTCTTCAGGCTTTGATATTTTATACCAACTGTATCTTCGAGTTTAGTTGTTTGCCTCCTAATTCAAGTAGTGTCATTTGAGGGCACTCATACATATTACAGTCTTCTCTACCTGATCATGCTCTATTTCAGTGGTGGATCTTCAGATCAGCAGTTACTTCTTGACAAAGTTTACATCTTCTTGCTTCAGTGATGTTCTACATGTTCATTCTTATTCCTATTTTTTGGAACATTCCTAGTTTTGTAGGCTTCTTTAGTCCTTCATATTAGTCTTTATATCTTTTTGGAGTAGGGTTTTTTCCCATTGGGTTTTCTCTATTTCTCCGTTTTATAGAGATTTGGTTGTGTTGGGTACCTCATCAGGACATGTTGTCGGGACCCATTTATGCTTTCAGCATTGTAGTTTCCTTTGCTTTATTCTTGCATTATTGCTCATCTTAAGGGGGGGTGTTAGAGTAAAGTATTAATTATGTTAAGTAATCTTTACTCCCTTATTGAGATGTCAACTCTTTTGTTTTAGTTATTTATATTTAAACACATATGCAGTAGTTGTTTTAAACTCATGCACTAGCTGATTTAAATATAAACTTGCATGCATTAGTCATGTAATAATTAAACTAATTATTACATGCACTAGGGTTTTCCTTTCAAGGCTTTTGATCTCCTTTATAAGGATGATCCATTGTATATTTTATTCATTCATTATTTGAGGATATTTTCTTCATATTTTTGAGTCAAACCCTTGCTCTCTTCTCGTCTCTACTTCCTTGTAATTGTATGCACCCAAAAATGATCGCCTAGACTTTGGGCCCTATTTATTTGATTTATCAACCCTGAATCATTTTTATCAATAATCAATATTCTCAACATTATCAATCTCTTGATCAAGTCTTAATTTCGATCATATATTAGATTTTTATCCTTGGGCTAACCATTTATCCTAAGTCTTTATTTAATTAAAAGAAATATTTCCTCCCCTTTTGATTAAATAAAAAGCCCCCTTTTCCTCTTATCCTAAGTTGCACAAATAAAGCATTATTCTTATTTCACAAAAAGGAAAACAGTATTTTTTGTCTCACATGAGGCTCAAAAGTCAACACTTCACTCTCATTGGAGGATACTTGTGCACATGGATTGCTCCTCTTTCAACCTCCACCGCTGATTAAGCCCTTTTGCCTCTTAATCTCCATGGTCCATTCTTTCTCATTCCCTATAAAAGAAGAGCTCTCTTCTCATTTTAGCATCCCATGTTTTGAATACTAATCTTATGCTGCAGGACTTCTTGGAGACTTTTGGAGCTTTTGGAAACCTTATTGTTCTTAGCCTTTCATTCTTGCATTTTAACTTTCATGGCATCTAGCTTAGTTTCTTTTGATGCAATAGATTTAACTCACATAGCTTAATAGGAAGGATTTGTAACACTTGTTCTTTCCATTTCATAGCTTAGTTGCATTGTATTTTCATTTCCATAGACTAGTTTGCATTGCATTGCATTTTCATAGTGATTTTTGAGGATATTGGCACTCTTGCCCTTGTCCTCATTTGAATCTCTCATTGTGTGGTTGACTAGCAAGGTCACAAGCTTGTAGCTCTAGCTGAGAGCAAATACATCATAGTCCCTTGCAACTCCATGCATAGAGAGCTATGAGCCGCTTTGTGAGGCCTCATTCTTGAGCAACCTTGCATGTAATGGTTCATAGAAATGTGGTCATTTTTCTACCATACATTTTTGGCGCCCACCGTGGGGCAGAGCATTAGTGTTTTGTCCTTTTATTCTTGCATTTCCGTCAATTTTTCGTCATTTTTTTTAGCGTTATTTTCGGCCTCTAGTTTTTCTATCTTAGAGTGTCGCGCGACAGTTTACCAGTGTCGCGTGACAGTTCTCTGTATATAGGTGCGACACTTTTTGAGTGAAAAGTGTCACCCACTTTGGCAGAAAGTGTCGCCTTTCTTCGAGTGAACTATCGTCTGCTATCGGGTGAACTGTCACCCCAGGTTTGAACTGTCGCACTGTTATGCGGAGAAGTGTCGCGCGACAATCTTGCTGATCACAGTGTCACATGTACCTGACAGTGAATCCTTTTGGCTGAATTTAGACTTGATTAGCTTGTTGTTTCTTTCATTTACTTCAATTAGACAGAGTTAGCTTGCATATTTCATTTGGAATCTTGCATATTTCATTTAGATTTTAGATTTTGCTAACCTTGTGGGCCTAACTAGTTGTGGTTGTAGGTGCCTTTGCTTAAGAAATTTTCCAAAAAATTGCATGTCAAAGAGGGCTACTAACGGTTTTTGCAGGGCTACCCAAAAAGCATAAAAACAAAAAAACAAAAATTTTGCTTGTGATTTATTTCCTTTCAAGTGTGGCATTCATTAATTGTATTAGGAACTTTAATACCTTATGAAAGAGATTTTGAGGTGGTAGGAGAAGTATGCTCTTCACCTTTAGGTGAATCAGAAAATCTTGACCCATCTTAAGGTTTTGGAAGCAAGGGAGTAATTGAATCTCTTTACTTGGTGTGTTTGGGAGAAGTTTTTGAGATAGGGGAGTATGCTCTTCACCCTTGAGGTGAACCAAAAACCTTGAACTTCAAAAATTATCCATTTTTGTTTAGTTTAGGAATCCTTTAGCGGGCCTACTCTTGAGCAATCAAGAGGAACGACTCAAGTGGGGACAACCTTGTCATCATTTTCCTTGGTGGCAAGTGATTCCAACTCATTATAATCTCAAGGCTATCAAGGACACCAAAAACCTTGGTAGACATGACACTTGTCTTCATTTGATGTGAGTAGCTCATGGGATTGCGACCATGGGGAAAATATTGAACAAGAATGTTGAAGGTACTCTTGAGGCCGCGAGGTCCGAGTCCTCTTTGAGGAGCAAGGGGGGTGTTATGAACGAAAATCCTTATTAAGAACCATAGATAGAAGCCACCTTATTTTAGCCGCTTATCTTCTTAGTGCAAGGATTGATTCAAGTGGAACAACCCGGATCACCTTAAGATACTCACCATATGTGGTCCTTTGGTTGTGTCTTTGGCACTTCCATGACAAAGCCAACATCTATTGTGGGTAACCACTTTGTGTGAGGCGAGGGAACATCAAGTTGTGGGCTAAGTTGGTAAGTATTGAGCCTTGTTTTGTAGGTAGATATTGTTTGAACTTTCTTCGATTGTGTGATACCAGTGTAAATGTTCTCAACATACGAACAATCGGTAGCATTCATAGGGTGCTTTTTCATTTTTGATATCACAAGTGTTTGTCTTGGAAAGGTTGTCTTTGCCCTTGTTTCAAGTGTTTGAAGACACATTTGATCCCGTACTATTTGCAAACCTGTCACTTTACTGCTGTCGTTGTGATCAAAATCAAAAAATCAACCTTCAGACCAAAATTTTTGAACAAACAAGCCTTAAAATTGAGATTTTCAACTTCACTGGTCAAAGAGTCATACGATACTGAAACAGTGTCGCCTTTTGTTTTGAGAATTATCGCGCGACAGTTCGCCCCTGCATAATTGTCGTCCCGCTTGGCGAAAAGTGGCGCGCTCACTGTCTAGAAACTGTCGCCCGTCTGAAAGCGAAGTGTCGCCTACAGTTAAAACTGTCACCTGCCTTAAGGCGAAGTGGCACCCTAATCTAAACTGTCGTCTTGCTTGCCTGGAAAGTGTCGCCTGAGAAGTTTTTGCTGTATTTTCAATTTTAGTTAGTCTCAGTCACCGGTAGTCAAGCTAGGTCTTGGAGTAGGTTTCTTGCTCTATTGTTAGAGACCTATCTTGACTCTAAATTTCTGGTTTTTGCTCTCTAGGGATAGCATCAATTGATCTACAAGGTCACTTTGAAAATAATTGTCAAGTTAGCAAGATATTCTTAGTGAGAAAGTTTATCTCTAGGATTGTTAGCTACATTCTTGGAGAATTTTAGTACTCTTATTGTCCAAATCATTTTTATCTCAATTTTAATTATATTTTGGCCTAGTCCAACCTCCTGGTTCAAAAGTGCAAGGGTAGTCACCCTCTGATTTAAAGCACCTCTTTGACAGTGTTGGTAAAGCCCCTTTTTCTATCTTTTCATTTGATTTTGGACAATAGAGAACTTCGATTATCCTAGTTTGGTGTTGACACTTTAAGAGGTCATCTTATCATTAAGAGTCATTTTCTTTCATGTCAGTTACCACAAGGTACCAAGTCAATCAATGGAAGTGACCCCCTATTGTGTTTAATCAGTTACCACCAGTCAAGACTCGTCAACAGCATAAGGGAAAATGACCCCTTTTTGATCAATCTCCTAAGAGTGAATCTGAAGTTTGCTTTAATCCAAAGGGTAATCTTAGTGAAGTAAGCACCTCTTTAGCACCACTTTCATCAAGTATGGACATGAGTTACACTTTCACTCGACAACAAAGAGAAGCCATGAATCAAACTCTTGAGGATATCTTCCAATGGCATAGGAGAGAGTACGGTGGTTCTTCTCATGCTAGTCCACCTGGGTCACCTCCCAACAACGCGAGATATTTTGATGCCCACCAACGAGCTGAGAGACATTATAAGCAAACTCACTCAAATTTAGGGTCACAACACGAGGACCAGAACAACGAATCTAGTGACCACCACATCAACGCAGCCAACACAATAAGGCATTCGAGACCATCCTCTCCACTTAAAGATACCTCTCGATATGCAAATACGAGATTGAAAAGCATTGAGAGGGAGAAGCAAGCCTATTTGGATGAACAAGCTGCTAAAAAGGAGAAATTTAGACAACTAGAAGAAGAGGAACGTGCATTATTGGACATAAGGAAGAGAGTCGCCCAAGAAGAAGAAGATAGACTCTATGCACAACAACTCCAAAGCTGATTCAATGGGAGGGGTACCAATAGTGGGACCAACTCACCTCCATCTACCCCTTCACCAAGTCCTAGAAGAAGATCAAGGACGCCCTCACGGTCCCCAAGTCCTAGAGGAAGAAGGGCTTCAAGATATGATCATCATAGGAGACAATCACCTCATAGACATTCAAAACAGCCCTCCCAACAAGCACATCATGACTCACAACATGGAGGAAGTTATACCAACTTTGATAAAATGGATTTTATGACTATGCAACAAGAACCATCCTTTCAAGCATATGTGGAAAGATATGTGGAACAAAACAAGGATCAATTCCTAGAAAGCCTTATCAACAAAGGTGCTAAGGTCCCCTACAATTTTGATGTCCACCAAAAGATTAAGAAACAGAATCCTTCAACCAATGAAGTAATCATGCAAATGCAAAAGGATATAGAAAAGATGAGGGCTCCTAAGAGCACGTTTAATTTGAAATCCATATGCCCCAACCCAATTGACAAGAGTGTGGTGTTGGTTGAGTTCCCTAAGAAAGTGGAGTTTCCAACCTATGACAAATATGATGGCGTTGGTGACCCTCATGACCATGTTCGACAGTTCTACATAATGAGCTTTTTTTTTCACCATGAAGACTCCTACTTGATGAGATTATTTCCAAGGAGTCTCAAGGGTCAAGCCATGGAGTGGTTCACCAACCTTACTCCTCTAGTAAAGACACTCAAGGAACTTGTCCAAAGATTTGTTCAACATTTTGCTTATAATCTATCAAGGTCAGTCACGATGCTTGATTTGTGCAAACTGAAACAAAATCAAGGAGAACCTTTTGTCACCTTCTTGCAAAGATGGAGACGGTTATGCTCAAAGTATCCTAGGACAATTCCTGAGGAAGAAAGAATAGACATCATTGTGAGCAATTTAATACCAGAGCTAAGGTATGAGGTCAGGAAGATCCCATTTAACTCTTTTGACACCATGGTAGAAGTGGCATGTCACATAGAGGATGTCCTAAAAGAACAAGGAATTTTGGCTAAATCAACTAACAACAACAATAGCCAAAATAACAACAATAGCCAAAACAACAACAATAATGGTCATAAGGACAAAAAGAACTCTTATTGGAATAAGAATAAGTAGGTGGTCAATGACGGAGTTGTTGACTCATCACAACCTAAGAATGAAGGAGTTCTTAATCTCTCTCATGCAGTTCAAGCCATGAAGCTACAAACATCTTCAAGACAACAAGAGAATAAACCCAAGTATCAAGGGAGACCTAAAAAGGAAAAGAGGCAATTTACCAAACTTGGGGATTCATATGAAGACATTTTCAAGACATTAATTGCCCATAATTTGGCACAACCTCAGGATCCTGCCAAGCACCGCATACCAGATCCTAAACCTCATTGGTGGGATGAGAAGGCCTTTTGTGTCTTCCACAATGGAATTGGACATGATGTAGAAAATTGTTTTAGACTTAAGCATCTTGTTCAAGACCTTATTGAGAGCAATAAATTACAAGTTGATGGTCTAACCACTAATGCGGATCACAAAGCTTTTAAAGAACCCTTGCCCAAATATGAGAAAGGAGAGAATTCCAATAACAAGAATGGCAAGGCTGCTATCAACTACACTTATACAAATGCTGAAAATGTTATTAACATGCTTGAAGTGGCTGATAATAATGTCAACATGATGCGAGGAAAAGGCACTTATGGATATGATGTGGATTCAACTCCTATGCCTGATGAAAGACCCGTCGTGGTGCTAAGAGGTCCTCACTCATGAAGGATGTCCCAACCTCTTAATGATGTTACTAGAAGCCAAGCTCAAGGTCCCCTCGTTATTAGAGGTCCTAATTCTAGTAAGTCTAAGCAACTAGTGTCAAAGGGTGTTCTTTCAAAATATGTTGTTGGTCCTGAGTTGAATTATGATCTTGTTGACCAATTACAATGTACGCCAGCATAGATCTCAATCTTTGAACTTTTGGAGTTATCCCCTAAGCATAAGCATGTCCTTGAGGACGCATTGCGAGTGGCTAATGTCCCTAACAACTTAGATATTGATCAATTCCAGAATATGGTCAACCACTTGGCTAGCCCTCACTACCTTACATTCTCAGAAGAAGATGACGAGTCATTAAGCCACCCACACAATTTGGCCCTTCATATAGAGGTTATGATCCACAAGACCCGTGTCAGGCGCATGTTGATAGATGGGGGTGTCGGGCTTAATATTTGTTCTTTGAGCTTATTGAAGGCCTTGCGTTATTCAAAAGAAGTCATTGATACAAGGAAGAAGATAACTATCAAGGCTTATGATGAAGCAAAACGTAGTTCTAAAAGATTGGTTGTTCTTCCTATCCGAATTGGTCCTGTAGAGAAGGATATTTTGTTCCAGATTGTTGATGCCGGTCCTTTGGCTTACAATATTTTGTTAGGAAGACCATGGATACATGAGATGCAAGTAGTCTCGTCTACCTATCATCAGTGTGTAAAATTCCCTTACAATGGAATAGAAGTCTGCATACCTGGAGACAGCACACTGTCAGTCAACACAATTTCAGCAGGGTCTCACATTCCTTTGAATAGGGAGGCTAACACTTTTGATACTGCATTTGAACAATGCAAGAATAAATTCAAGACCATAGATCTTGGTATGGGGGATTACAAATTGGATTCATTTACAAAATTGCCAATTTCCCCTAGGTCTTATGGCAAACCTTCTCAAGAAATGAAGCCCTCGTCTTCGGCCATGACATTGTTCGATAAGTTTGTGGAATCCTCAATTCTGATTCAAGAAGAAAAAGAAGAGGTTGCCGTTAGGGACTGGATTTACCGAGAAGAGAAATACCTACATAATGATAATTTTGCACCTTCCCCTAGAACTTATGGGAGAGGGTATACATTGGTCAAGAATATGGGTTATCCAGGACAAGGTCCCCTTAGTCATCGGCTGGATGCTAGGGCTGAACCTCTTAACCATGCCCTTTTTAGATGAAGGAATAAGTCAATAGTTGGCTTAGGTTTTGAAAATAAGAAACAAAAAAGTGTCCCTGTCTTAGCTGCGACAGACAGTGACAATGACTCAGACTACACACCTAATCTCTCTAATTAGCAAGACATGTATGATGATTGGGTGCCTTCAACAAATCTCCTTTGGGGAGATTCAAAAGATTTGACAATTGATAGTCCTACTATGCCAACTGCAACGGATAGTGACTATATGAATGCTAGATTGACAATAGAAAGTGTTGCTATCCTGGCTGTGACAGATAGCAACAATGCTAGCGCTAGAGAAAGGGAAACCTTTCCTAACCTTGAGGCTTCTACATCACGAGGTCCAAACAATGATTCAGAGATAGACTCACATGAGTACGAATGGGACTCACTTTCAGATGCAACAGTTGATTTGGACATGGATGTTGTCCATACTTATAGTACTCAACCTGATGTGACCAACGAGCCTAGTGTAGGACTGGAGGATTGGACTCCTCGAATTACCTTAATGGATGGCGCTTTGTTTGATAGGATAAATCCCAACTCGGGTATCTTAGGAGGAGACTTGATGAATCCCAATTGTATGGTCACCAGAGGTAACACCTTCCACATAAACAATGTTGAACCAGTCATTGACCTACCCCTTGTTCATTTCCACCTAATTGATTGGTCTCAACATCACCAAGAACCTCAGCTCTTAAACTTTCAGAATGACTATGAAATTACCTGTTATCTAAATGCTCTTGAACCTGTAGTCTCTTCCACCAGTGAACTGATAACAAGTATGACGGAGCCTGATATTAAGTACCTTAGTCTAAAAGTAAAAGAAAATGAAAAAAAGAAAAATAGGTCTGATGGCGAAAACCACCTTATGGTGGTATCAGAACCAAAAATAGTAAAAAGAAAAGACGTATCCGAGGGTGAAAACCTCTTTGAGGTGCCTAAGGATGGGGTACTTAATAACTTGCCAAGTTACTTCCAAGACAGGTCATCAGTTCTTATTGAGCCTATGCAACCAATGAATCTGAATACAGAAGAGGCTCCCCAAATAGTGCACCTTGCTCAGTCTCTATCAATTGAAGAAAAAGAGGCATATACAAAGTTTTTGCAAAGAAGAAAGTCAACTTTTCTTGGACATATTCTGATATGCCAGGGCTTGACACTGATCTTATTATGCATCATCTATCTATAGCTCCAGGAATAAAACCAGTCAAACAAAAGTTGAGGAAAATGCACCCTCATATAGCTCTTCTTGTTAAGGTTGAATTAGAAAAGCTCTTACGTGCAGGATTCATTCGAGCTATCGACTATGTTGAGTGGATCTCCAATATTGTTCCAGTTTCAAAACATGATGGGTCCATTCGCATTTGCACAGACTTCAGAGACCGCAACAAAGCATGCCCAAAGGATGACTTTCCACTCCCAAACATAGACATGATAGTGAATATGACGACGGGTTATGAGATATATTCCTTAATGGATGGGTTTTTCGGATATAACCAGATAAAAATAGCTCTCGAAGATCAAGAGAAAACAACCTTCACATGTGCATGGGGAACCTATTGTTGGAACGTCATGCCATTTGGCCTAAAGAATGCAGGAGCAACATACCAGCGAGCTATGACCACAATTTTTCATGATATGATGCATAAGAACGTGGAAGATTATGTGGATGATACCCTGGCTAAATCTAGAAAATGGGACACACACCTCGACAATCTGGAAGTAATCCTAGATTGCATGGCACAATTTCAGCTTAGATTGAATCCAAAAAAGTGTGCATTTGGAGTTGCCTCAGGTAAACTCCTAGGATTCATAATTTCAGCAAAAGGAATAGAGGTTGATCCTGAAAAAGTCCAAGCTATATTGAATATGCCACCTCCAAGAAATATTAGTCAAATGAGAAGTCTTCAGGGACGTCTTCAGTCGATCAGGAGGTTTATTTCTCAGCTTGTAGATAGAGCACAACCTTTTAATAAGACATTGCATAAGGGAGCTTCTTGCGTATGGAATGAGGAATGCCAAAAGAGCCTAGATCAAATTAAACAATACTTGGCTAATCCTCCAATTTTGATGCCGCCTATTCCTGGGAAACCATTGATTTTATACATTTCAGCAACAGAGTCTTCCTTGGGGGCATTGTTGGCTCAATTAGATGATACTAGGAAAGAAAGGGCCATTTACTACATTAGTCATACTCTAGTATCTTATGAGATCAATTATAATAACATTAAGAAGTCTTATCTTGCAGTAGTGTTTGCTTCCCAAAAGTTGCGACACTATATGCTTGCTCATACTATACATTTAGTTGCAAAAATTGATCCTCTTAAGTACTTGCTTAGTAAGGCTGCCCTCACGGGTAGGCTTGCCAAGTGGATGATGGTTTAATCTGAATTTGATATAGAGTACATTGAAAGAAAGGCCATAAAAGGGCAAGCTATTGCTGACCAATTAGCTGACTTTCCAGTTAAGGATAGTATGCCTATTTAGGTATAATTCCCAGATGAACACATACTGTATATGACTACCCGCACTTGGAAGATGTTCTTCGATGGTTCCCACATGCAAAATGGATCAGGTGCTGGAGTATTATTTGTCTCTCCCCATGGGTACAACATTCCAAAGTCTTACAAACTTTTATTCCCATGTACAAATAATATTGCCAAATATGAAGCTTTGACCAATGGATTGAAAATGGCTATAGAATGGAACATAACAGAATAACATGTCTTTGGGGATTCACAGCTAATTATCAACCAAGTCAATGAGGAGTATCAAACCAAGGATGATAAATTGGTACCTTACAAAAATATGGTTGAATCATTGAGGCGTTACTTTACATTTGTGACATTTCAACAGATCCCTAGGATAGAGAACAAAGCTGTAGATGCTATGGCCACATTAGCTTCACTCCTTCAGTTGGAACAACATGAATCAAGATTTGAATTCCTGGTGGAAGAGCTACACCATCCCATATTTGACTCATTTAAAAGCCATGTCATTTGTACCCTTGTCACCCACGAATCTTCCCGATATGGTGCTATCTATTCATATCTCCGTGATGGCATCATCCCCGACACGTTCAACCATTCTGAACACCGAAACCTTGTCCGCAATGCCTCCCACCACACCCTTATCTCTGGTGATTTATATAGGAGGGGTTTAGATGGGACACTCCTTAGGTGCTTGGAAAAGGAGGAATCTGACCAAGCGTTAGTCGACATCCACGAGGGCATTTGTGGTGGACATTCCAACGGTCTTGCCATGGCCCGAAGGTTGCTTAGGGCGGGGTATTATTGGCCCACAATGCAAATAGATGCAGTAGCCTTTGCTAAGTCTTGTGAAAAATGTCAGAAACATGGAAACCTGATTCATGCTCCAGGTAGGGAGCTGATCCCTTCCATTTCTCATTGTCCATTTCAGCACTAGGCCTTTGATCTAGTTGGGCAGATTCACCCCAACTCATTAGGTGGACATAAGTTCATTATTACTGCTACTGACTACTTCACAAAATGGGTGGAAGCCGTGCCACTTTCTGTAGCTTCAGGGAAGACTATCTCTTTGTTCATCTTGAATCATATTATTTGCCGATTTGGAGTACCTTCTGAGATTATCACTGATAATGGAGGTCAATTCAAGAATAAGGACCTAAAGCATTTATGCAAAAAGTTTAAAATCAAGCAACATTGGTCCTCCATTTACTTTCCATAGGGAAATGGACAAGCAGAGGCTTCCAATAAAACCATCCTTAAGATTCTTCATAGGGCAGTGCACAAGAATGGTAGGGATTGGCACTTGCAAATCAATCCCGCACTATGGGCTTACAGAACTAGCATTCGTACAACTATAGGAGCTACTCCTTTTGCTCTTACCTATGGCGCTGAAGTGGAATTGCCTTTAGAAGTAGAGATACCTTCACTTAGAGTCTCACTCAAAGGATTAATAACAGATGAGGATTATCGTGCCATGAGGTTACAGGAACTAGAACTTCTAGATGAGAAGCGTAAGGCTTCATTTGATCATATGAGAGTGTATCAGAAGCGTATGTCCAAAGCATTCAACAAGAAGGTTCATCTTAGAGAGTTTCAAGTAGGAGATCTTGTTTTGCGAGAGAATCTTAAGAACCAACAACACAGAGAACAAAAGGGTAAGTTCGAACCCAATTGGCTTGGACCATATGTCATCATAGCTGCTTTTGGTACAGGTGCATATTTACTGTCAGATCCAGATGGAGAATAGCTCCCTGATCCCATCAACATTTTTCACCTCAAGAAGTTCTATCCTTGATGCATGTTTCTGTCTGGGGGCATCCTTTGTACATATTTTATGATCCTGAAAAAATACCAAAAAAATTCATATATGATGCTGAAAAAATCCTAAAAAGCATATACGGTCCTGGAAAAATACAAAAAATTAAAAAATAGCAAAAAAAAATTCAAAAAAAATAGAAAAAGTGCCTTGGTGAAAACCTGGAAACAAGCGCCTTGGTAGCAAAAATTTAAAAAAAATGACAAAAGAGAAAAATTGCAATAGAAATCCAAGTGGTGAAAACCTGGAAACAGGCGCTACTTGAGGCCTTTGCACCCTTGTCTTTTAGCATGCGTCCTTGACACTTAGCCTTTCTCCATTATGCCTTGACCTTATTTGACTTGGTCTAGAATTGGTCTTTGTATTTGTCTAGGGGGCATACCTATTAGCATAGGTCCTTTAGGTGCGTTTGTCTCTTGGGGCATTTCACAAACCGGTGTTTTTCAACACCACCCCAAATAGTGTTTTTCAACACTACCCTTGCGTCGAGTGTTTCTTAACACTTATCAGATGTCCTACCTCAATCTAGTATGATACAATATTTTCCTACTAAGCAGATGTGATACCGAGAGTTTGACTCTATGACCAACACACGCGCACTTAAAAAATCAACTCGTTGAGATATGTTGACTTTATTTTTCTTTGTGTGCTGTCTATGAGGATTTCTTTGATGAGTGGTCTCTCCCTGAGAAGTTTTCGATGATGCATAGTTAGAAGACTGAGGGTATGAGAACATGTTTTATTTCTTTATCTTCTTGTGGGTATATTTTGTTGGTCCTACCTATCATGAGCATTTATGCTAGTCTTACTTGACACTATGGATTGACAAGGTATTATCCTTGATTGTTTTTGCGAGTGCATGCTTCTAGTTATCCTGACTTAGGTGATCTCACTGCACTAGCCATCTTGACCTACATGTCCTTGATGCCTAGGTGGGATTTCCACATTTCTATCTGATAAAGATCATATTCATATCCACATAGCTATGCTAGTGTGCATCGTATGATCTTGCGACGCTACCAATAACGCTTGATGATGATAATTAGATGTCTATAAGTGTTGTGACCTTGCAAGTCAATCAATTTCATAGTAGCTTGCATTCTTAGGTTCATCATAGTTTAGTTTTGCATCTTGCATATGGAGAGAGCTCTCATTTTCATCTTACGCGGACTAGTTGGTCAACTGTGCTCATTTTTTTATTCTTCTTGATCATATCTTTCATTTCTGGTCTTTCATATCACATCATTTTCTATTCCTATAACATTTTGACTTTTTGACCAAATTTCAAAACACCTCAAAATTGCACAAAAATTGCACCCCTACCTAATTTTGACGTCCTGGATCCATTTTCGGACTCAAAATCAAAATCTAAGGTCATCTTGGTAGTCAAAATCACATTTCAAAATTTTCCCTTCCTTCTGCGCAATTGACTAACCTTTTGAGGCATAATTTGATTTCTGGTAGAATTTCTTCCTTCCATGTCTCTCACATTTTCTAGTCTTTCATTCACTCTATTTCATCTTCTATTTCTATTCTTCTACTTCCTCACTGGGGCATGTTTCATTGCCTAATGGTTAATCCATTGACCTTTACCTTCGATTATGATTTCCTTATGATTTGATCAAATCTTTTATCAATTTGCCGTTCTCCTCTATCTGCTTTCAATTTTGACTCTGAGGGGGCAGTACCTATGGGATTCTCATCCCTGATTCTCTTGATTTTCCTGATTCAGACATCTTTTGTGAGCTTTTGCTCAAATTTGAGATTCTTATCTCTTACTTTGAATGTGATCCCGAATCGACCTCATGTTCAAAGGCCTTTGTTTATGCTTTGTTCGGATGTGATCCTGAATCGACCTCATATCTGAGTTGTCTTGTGATCCCAAATCGATCTCACATTTCAACTTCATTCTTTGACTACATGTGTTCCCAAATCGATCACACATTAGTCAAAGAGGGGCAAATGTATGCACCCAAAAATGGTCGCCTAGACTTTGGGCCCCATTTATTTGATTTATCAACCCTGAATCATTTTTATCAATAATCAATATTCTCAACATTATCAATCTCTTGATCAAGTCTTAATTTCGATCATATATTGGATTTTTATCCTTGGGCTAACCATTTATCTTAAGTCTTTATTTAATTAAAAGAAATATTTCCTCCCCTTTTGATTAAATAAAAAGCCCCCTTTTCCTCTTATCCTAACTTGCACAAATAAAGCATTATTCTTATTTCACAAAAAGGAAAAAAGTACTTTTTGTCTCACACGAGGCTCAAAAGTCAACACTTCACTCTCATTGGAGGATACTTGTGCACATGGATTGCTCCTCTTTCAACCTCCACCGCTGATTAAGCCCTTTTGCCTCTTAATCTCCATGGTCCATTCTTTCTCATTCCCTATAAAAGAAGAGCTCTCTTCTCATTTTAGCATCCCATGTTTTGAATACTAATCTTATGCTGCAGGACTTCTTGGAGACTTTTGGAGCTTTTGGAAACCTTAAATTTCTTAGTCTTTCATTCTTGCATTTTAACTTTCATGGCATCTAGCTTAGTTTCCTTTGATGCAATAGATTTAACTCACATAGCTTAATAGGAAGGATTTGTAACACTTGTTCTTTCCATTTCATAGCTTAGTTGCATTGCATTTTCATTTCCATAGACTAGTTTGCATTGCATTGCATTTTCATAGTGATTTTTGAGGATATTGGCACTCTTGCCCTTGTCCTCATTTGAATCTCTCATTGTGTGGTTGACTAGCAAGGTCACAAGCTTGTAGCTCTAGCTGAGAGCAAATACATCATAGTCCCTTGCAACTCCATGCATAGAGAGCTATGAACCGCTTTGTGAGGCCTCATTCTTGAGCAACCTTGCATGTAATGGTTCATAGAAGTGTGGTCATTTTTTTACCATACAGTAACAGGTTTTTGTATGGAGGTGATCTTCGAGTTTTGTGGATTTGTATTGCTCAAATCGTACAATAACAATCTTATCAACCAACCAAAAAACAATTGAACTTAAAGAACCATAACCATGCTCAAGGAAATGACTATAAACTCACGTCACTTGGACGAATTAAGGAAGGGTAAAATATCATAATCTTGTCAACTATTTTAGGACAATAGAATGGCTTAGGTTGAGATTTGAATTTGAATATTATCTCCCATTTTTTACCATTGAGACTTGCAATATGACATGTTCATCCTGACAATTTAGAGAAGTTGATGTTCGGTACCTACAACCTGCATGAAAGACGAGCATATATATATATATATATATATATATATATATATATATATATATATATATATATATATAACATTTAGTCTAATGTTATTTTTATTTTAATTAATAAATTACCTTTTATTTGAAAAGTTGAATTTTATAATTAATTAAATTTTAAAGTAAATGTAATTTAATTAATCTTCATTAATTAAATACCTTTATTTCCACAATAAGTCTTTTAATTAAATTTTTAAATTTAATAAATGTATCTAATTAATTTCTATTAATTAAATACTCTCACATTTAAATAGCTAAAAATAGCAAGATCTAATTTATTTAAGTTTGGCTTAGGTTGAGATTTGAATTTGAATATTATCTCCCCTCTTTTACCATTGAGACATGTGATAGGGCATGTTCATCCTGACAATTCAGAGAAGTTGATGTTTGGTACCTGCAAACCTACATAAAAGATGAGCATATATATATATATATATATATATATATATATCAAACACGTCAAACAGGAAAGTAAAAGCATACATGATAACCATACACAAGCAAGTATGGGGTAAGTATAATTATAACCATAAACACCATTTTAAACATATAAATCATCATCATCAAAATAACTAACATCATCTAACTGCAAATATATAATATCCATAATTATTCAATCATCAAATCACCATGTAACGTCGTGCATCCAAAATCACATAATAATTGAAATAATCAACACACACATAAAAGTGGCCTAAAAGAGTTTGACAATATAAAACTAAAAAGCAAACTATGGGTAGGCACTACAGAAGGGGATACAATTATTAATTGAATATTGTTTTATGATGTTTTAATGTTTCTTTCCATGGTTGGGAACCAAAAGCTATTGGCTCTAAAGGGACATTATTTTATTTTATTTTATGTTATGACTTTTAAGTTTCTTTTGAAGAAATGGACATCTTTAAGAGGACATTATTTGCAAGATCCAATTACTTGTGTGTGTATATATATATATATATATATGTATGTATGTATGTATGTATGTATGTATGTATGTATGTATGTATGTATATATATATATATATATATATATATATATATATATATATATATATATATATATATATATATATATATATATATATATATATATATATATATATATATATATATATATATATCTGTGTGTGTGTGTGTGTGTGTGTGTGTGTGTGTGTGTGTGTTAGATAAAGATGTTGTGATTAGGACTTTTGATGTTGCACTATTTTAAATAGGTATTAAGGAAAGACACCTAAATGTAGTTTCATGACTTGTAAACTTTGTGTTATGGTTGATGGATCATTTGTTTTTGACGCAGACCAAGGCGGGGAGGATCCAATTAAGGATAGTCCAACCTTGCAGCTTCAAAATTACACAGCAGAAAACACAACACAACAAGATGTTTCAACTCAATTTTCATTAACATGCCTAGTTGTAAGGCCTTCCGGGTTAGGGCCAATTACAAATAGAAATAAGTTCTTCAAGATCCACACAGATCCAATACAATCTTAGTTATTTCAGCTCTAAAATAATCAACAACTGATGGAAACCCTAAGGCGGATCTAAACTTGAGCTCGCAAGCCTCCAAGCAATCTCCTTGTCTCCAAGTGTGCAAACCACTAGCTCTGCAACTACAAACTATTAGATAACAATCTGATCTGCAAGATCATGCAAGATCTTTTCCACAACTTCACCAACTCCAGCTTTTCCAGAACATCCAAACTGATGTCCACTAGGATGTTGATGTCCCCCCTGAACAACTACCCAAACACCCCTTTGAATACTAATCATCAGCCACAAGTCGGTTGGATGAAACCCTTAACTCCTACAAACAAATATTAAATGCCACACAAGTCAGCTTCAAAATAGCCTTACAAATATTTCATTCAATATGTCAGCCTGTAACAACAACCACCAACAATAAATGCACCAAGTCGGCCCAACAAATCACACATAACTCTAGTCGGTAAAATAGAACAACCGAGCACCAGTGAAATAATCGAGCATGACAGGCATCACCAAGTAACACTTTCACCGAGCGCTAGAGATTACCGAGTTCCTTTAGCGACCGAGCTTCCTACAATAATCGAGACCGTCGGTTAAGGTCGCAATTGAGTAACACTGACCAAATAACACATCTCCATGTAGATTCATCGATTACCCTAGAATTCCCTTGCATCAGACACCCCAGGTTCGAAAAGATGTTCATATGTGAGAAGATCATCTTCTGGGATTCAACACATAAACCTTGAACTGGTTCTTCACATACAAGTCCTCCACCTTTTTAGTTTGCATACTCTTCCACTTTAGCTTTCTTTGTCTCTTCAAGTCTTTCCTCGACAACACACAGGTCTATCCTTCACACTGATCAACCATACCTTCAGGATTCGCCAACTCAACTCAGCTACCAATACTCAGGCTTCTCCTACCGAGCGTTGTATCTAGCAAATGCATCAGGGAAAACTTCCTGTCATCCTTCTCAATAGTAAACACATTTCTGACATACTCATACATAGCTCTGCAATCATATTGCCAAGGTCTACCAAGCAATATATCACAACTATTCATCTTCACAATGTCACATAGCATAAGATCCTTATACTGGCCAATATGAACATCAATAAAGCACTGTTCTCTTACTTCTAGAGCATGAACATCTTGCAACCAGCCAATCCTATAAGGACAAGGATGCTTCATTCTATTCAACCCAAGTTTCTGAACCATGTCCTCAGCAACAAGGTTATCATTACTACCACTATCAACAATAACATCACAGAGTTTACCTCCAGACTTGCATCGGGTCTTAAACAAGTTACTCCTCTGACAAGGTTCCTCCTTTATACCAAGCAATGTTCACCGAAGCAACAAGTTCTTAGATTCAGGTTCATTCTCATTCACCACAACAGTTCGTCAGTCACCAAGATTCTTTTGTGTACGCTCAAAAGAATGGTGTCCTTCCTCTCCATAGTTATAATAAGTACCCTTAAAGATAACTCTACCTGTCTTCTTCTTTGGTTCTACAAGTTTCTGTTCATCTTCTGCATCAGTCGGTTTATCCTTCACCGAGTGATCAATCTTTTCCTTCCCTCGGGAGTTACTATGTTGTTTCCTCTTTAACTTATCTTCTGCCTTCAGATCATACTGGTAAGCATCTTCAACATAATCAATCTTCAGCATACCAAGCTCATCTTGAATATTGAATCTCAAACTATTCACATAGTGAGCTACCTTTTCCTTACCAAGCTCTCAGTGTCCAGACTGAATAGTAAGTTTGTAGAACTCCTCGATATAATCTTTAATAGACAAATCCTTCTGCTTCAGATTTTGCAACTTCTTAAACAAGTCAAGCTCATAGTCAGAGGATATGAACTTAGCTTTCAACTTAGTCACCATCAACCTCCACCGATTGATCTTCATTTCACCTTCATCTTCTCTATCCCTTTGTAATTCTTTCCACCAAAGAGCAGCATGTCCTTTCAACTTTGTATGTGCTAACCTCACCCGAAGAGGATCTTCAATTTCTTCCAACTCAAAGAAATCTTCAAGTTCACCAATCCAATCAATCAAATTCTCGGGCTTCAAAGTACCAGATAAAGTAGAAACTTCCATTCGGTAGCTGTTACTTAACTGAGCTCCAAATCTAGGCAACCGAGCAGTTCTATCTTCACCAGATCTATCCCTCCAGTCTTCGCCACTAGATCCAACAGGTTCAAAGTCTTCAACAAATTCCTCATAACCATCTTCAGTACCAACATTCTGAGGTACACCAACAATAGCTCTCATGATCTTGACAACCATGTCATTCTTCATCAACTCCATCTTAGATCTAAAATCTGATTTCACCTTCTTTGTAATCCTAGATTCCACAGTATCACAGAGATCAGCAATCACTCTAGGGTCCAATATTCTCGGAGGCATACTTAAAGATAAGAGAAACCCTCAGCAACAAACCCTACA
Source organism: Chamaecyparis obtusa (assembly GCA_027943335.1). NCBI lineage: Eukaryota > Viridiplantae > Streptophyta > Pinopsida > Cupressales > Cupressaceae > Chamaecyparis > Chamaecyparis obtusa. The sequence goes on from BSBK01006498.1 coordinate 223,873, forward strand.
CCGACCACCTTGTGGAAATCTCCAAGTTGTATGCAAGTCAGATCTCAACCTGCCACCTTGAACAAATAACCAGGTCAAGATCCACAAGTTCAATGCCATGGATCTACAATTCAGATCATACGATCTCTTCACCAACAAGATCAACTTCACAAGATCAGCCTTGCTATGTCAACCTTCACTCCACAAGATCAACTATGCTATGATATCACTTGACGCAGACCAAGGCAAGGAGGATCCAATTAAGGACAGTTCAACCTTGCAGCTTCAAAATTACACAATGGAAAACACAACACAACAAGATGTTTCAACTCAATTTTCATTAACATGCCAAGCTGTAAGGCCTTCCGGGTTAGGGCCAATTACAAACAGAAACAAGTTCTTCAAGATCCACACAGATCCAATACAATCTTAGCTAGTTCAGCTCTGAAACAATCAACAACTAATGGAAACCCTAAGGTGGATCTAAACTTGAGTTCGCAAGCCTCCAAGCAATCTCCTTGTCTCCAAGTGTGCAGACCACTAGCTCTGCAACTACAAACTATCATATAACAATATGATCTACAAGATCATGCAAGATCTTTTCCACAACTTCACCAACTCCAGCTTTTCTAGCACATCCAAACTGATGTCCGCTAGGATGTTGATGTCCCCCCAGAACAACTACCCAAACACCCCTTTAAATACTAATCATCAGCCACAAGTCGGCTGGATGAAACCCTTAACTCCTATAGACAAATATTAAATGCCATACAAGTTGGCTTCAAAATAGCCTTACAAACATTTAATTCAACATGTCGGCCTGTAACAATAGCTACAAACAATAAATACACCAAGTCAGCCCAACAAATCACACAAAACTCCAGTCGGTAAACCAGAACAACCGAGCACCAGTGAAATAACTGAGCATGCCAGGCATCGCTGAGCACCAGTGTCGACCGAGCATTGTAGGCATCACTGAGTAACAGTTTCACCGAGCGCCAAAGATTACCAAGTTCCTTTAGCGACCGAGCTTCCTACAATAACCAAGACCATCGGTTAAGGCTACAACTGAGTGACACCAACCAAATAACACATCTCCATGTAGATTCACTGAGTACCCTAGAATGCCCCTGCATTAGTTCTTCCTATGTTGAACACTCTTCTATTCAGACAGTCTTTTCTTGATATATGTTGAATGGTTTAAGGAAATTGTATTTGTACAAAGTTGTGAATGTTTTGGCTTTGAACAAATGGAACAATGACGTTTAGATGTGATGAATCTTATTATTCCAAAGTGAAGTATTTTCATTTTGTTTGGTTATAATTTAATTGTGATTTTTGCCTTTCAAATATTTTTAGTTAAAAGGTCTACCTTTCTAACTTTCTGGTTAAAATTATACATGGTTTTTATTCTTGTTATATTATTAGAAGGTAGTTGTGCCTTGCAAAACAAGAAAAGAGTGAGTGTACAAAATATCATTACACCTAGCTCAACTATTAGTTTCAATTATCACTTGTGTGGGCAAAAGAATATAGAGTTTGGTGGAAAATATGTTAACCAACAACTGTCATCTTTTGATTTGACCTCAAACTATCAAACATAACTACAAAATTAAGGTCCCACCCTGGAATAATCATCACACCTACTTCTTATAGAAGTCTCCTTCCTTTCTCTTGAATCATAGATTTCATTTCCTCCTCATCCACATTGTCTTGAAATTCCTTAAGGATATGTGATTTCAATATAGGTGTAATATCGTCAATGCTTTTCCTAATTAGTCCACCTTTATATTCTGAAATGAAGGTTTCAAATTTAGAAGAGTTCTCAAAAGAATCACTAGAAATTATTAATTTAGCAACAACATGTTTGACATCATCAAACAATTAAACTAAAGGTTCCATCTCAATTACATTTCTACCCTTTTGAGAATTGTATTCTAGACAATCACTATTTTTATAATTTGTTGGCATTCATCTCTATCATTACTCTCTTCTTCATAATTAATAATATTAATTGAAAAAATAGTTTCTAGTGTTGGTTGTGGAGATACACGACAAATAGGAGGGACATTTTCTGCTTTCATTGTCTGAACATCCTCCTCATGGTTTCTCCTCCTCAACTTTTGGAAAAACGAGGGAGAATTCCTCTTGTCAATTATGATTTGTGTTGTAACATTGCTTCCACCCTCTTCATCTCATATTTTTCTTCAACAAAGACACCTTGGTAAGTTGGATTATGGCTCACTTTCCACCTTTTTGTTTCCACTATCCTATTGTGCATGTATATTCTCCTATAAGTATGAGTTTTATCCAAGTTTTTAATCAAATCATCAACAACAAAGAACATGAGGGCATTCACTTATTTTCTATAAATATTTAGCATTATTGATGAAATATTTAGTACCAAACTACTACCTAGCATTGCCAATTGGCAAACAATAATATTCAACTTCTTATCTACAAGAGTATATCTTTTGGTACCACAAACTATAAAGTTTCCAAAACACAACGTGGAAGACATATAGGATTGCTTACTATAAGATCTAAAATTCATGGAATCTTAATATTGCAATTGCCTCACAATCTCCAAGTATGCCACTCTATCAAAAACAATTCTTGGCAACAAATTCAGGGTTCACTCAAAACAATACACCCTTTTAATAGTACACTCATAAAAGACATTCCAATCTCCCCAATTATGATTGATTCTCACCATTGTCTCCTTGTCCTTAGACCTAAAGAAGCTCTAAATTTTAGGGAACATTCAATAGTCCCAGGGATGACCAAGTTCCATATAAAGTTGTTTCATAAAAATCTTCAAATAAGAAATAATGTGATCTATTACACTTGTTATCCCCAAATAACAGCCCATATTTGAACAAGCCTCAGATTCTCATTTTCATCTTCATCCCTTATTCTCGATTAATTATTCCATATCTTTTTCTCTTGTCCCTCATACAAAATAAGGTGCATCAATAATGAATAGTGTTTGAAATGTGTGACTTTATCATCTTCCTTGACATCAACAAACAACCACATGAAATTCATCCTCGAAACCCATAATACATCCACACGAATAGATCACCCCTAGCATTTATCTATGGTATGCGAGGTTAGATGAGTGGATGTTGCTCTAAGAAAATGCAACATTAAATGATTTATAGCCTAGGAAGGACAATGTTCTAAATCGATTTCAACAAACCCATTTTGTTATTATCATGCAATTAGGGCATTCCATTAGATTAGTGGGCTTTAAGGCATTTTGTCAAATAGTTTAGTTGCCTTGTCTACGCTTCTACATCCTACAATTAGGTTATTCCACGAGAACAAATTTATTATAGGTAGTCTTTCAATTAGTTCAAATATCTTGTCTATACTCACACATTTTACATACATGTTTGCCAAGGCAGTCGCAACTGCAACATCTACTAAATTCCTCTATCGTTCATTATGTGATGGATGTCTATGCCTAGTTTCAAAACTCCCATTTTGGAACAGGCTGTAAGGATGTTGAAAGACGTTGCACGCTCTAGCTTTACACCTGAAAATTGTATTTGGTTAAAAAATTATAAATATTTTCAAATAAATGCATTTTTTTGCATACCCTCAAATCACAACTTTCGATGAGGTCACATTTCTTTGAGATATCTCCAAACAATTCAAGTGCCTTGTCCGCACTTAGGTACATATTTTTGCATACATGTTTACTCTAGGGCATTCCTATATGCGATATGACTATAACTAATCTTTCATTATGCATCAATGAATGTTTGTACATGTTTCAAAGCAAATGAAAGTTGCTTAGTTAGGTATATGCATATGCATAGGGGAGAGGACCTGATACTTGAACACGTTCCAATGGTTGTGATAGCAGTTCTTAACTTAATACCCATAGTTGCTGATTTAATATCCAATATTTTTGACAACATTGTACCAATAGTTGTGACTTTAAAGTTTTTTTTGCTAATGATGACTACCCATAATTGAATGAAATGTGCCCTTTGTTCTAAAAAGTAGCCAATAGTGTGATGCCACATCAACTACGCAAGTATTGGGGTCCCTAATTAACTATGATTGGTCTCACTTTTTTTGGGTTGTTTTGGACACCTTGGCAAAAAGCATGTTGAAGTGGCATCATATTTGATGATGTGGCTCTGAAACCTTAGTTATAAGCAGAAGATTCGCCAAGTAAGCTATTGTAAAAAAAATGGGAGTGATTTGAAATTTCCACGTAGGATTTTGAGAAGCCCAAAGTTAGGCTGCTCAACTACTGGATCCGACTGAGAGAGAGAAACTATTTTTTAAACTTAAACTTTGTGCAGTAGTAACTGTAAACGAGAATAACCACAAGGGAAATAGTGACACCAACCACCTAAGCTATCAAAGCTTAGAGTGCGTTGGTTAAGCACAACCTAAGAAAAGGTATATAGGCATTATTTATTTCAATTTTTAAGAGCTATCATATTTTTTCAATAACACTAGTGTAATTTATAAGGATTATGTTTCGGTTTTAATAAAAAAATGTTTTTCAATAATTTTTTCTATATTAATATTAATATTAACATTTATTTAAGATATTATTTATTTTCAGGGTTGAACCTACAACATTACAGTAAGCCATAAGCCCTGATGTGAGGATGATGACAAGTTTGAATCGTAGGTACTTGAAGAACAAACACAAAAAGAACCAAAGGAATGTGAAGGACACACAAGTTGCTAATGAGGCGACTGCTCATAGTTCCCTTTCTAGCATAAACAACTAACTACATATCAATGATGACCTACACACACCCTCACATGTATCTGCTATAGAGTCATGGATACTGCACAAGATGGGGTTGGTGGTGACAGTTGATGGGAGATATAAGGGTTCACTGCCTCTGTGGTCTTGAAGGGAGTCATAGGGGGACTTGCTAACGAACCGACGGTGAAAGACTTGCACAAGGGTGCGTTGGAGGGATAAGGAGCATCTTTTATTGTAGGGAGCCATAAGGAGTATTGGGAGACATAAGGAGACCAATTCGTGTGCAATAGACAAGATTCATAAGATGACACACTGACAAAAGAAGGGAAACATAAGAAGTTGCGTTGCCACCATGGAAGGAGACATAAGGGTGTTGAAAGATTACAGAGATAAGGTGTTGTGTCCAACCCAGTGCAAATCCAAGAGGTGTTTGTGTCCAACCTAGTGCAGATCCAAGAGGTGTTAATGCCTGGAAAGTTCCAATCATCACCACGCGGATGAGATCCCCCAAAGTGACCCCACTAATTTATAGCTCCAATCAAAAGCGTTTACTAACCAATTTTTTATTTATTTATTTTCAATAATTATAAATATTTTACTTATTAATTATTTTTATTAATAAGATATTAATAATATTAACAAGTGCCATGTCTTTATAATTTTATAATAATAGTATTAATTTAAATGAATAAGTTAACATTTTAAAATTATTATATTTCAATGAAGATAATAATCATTTGGACTAACATTGACTTTAATTTGATTTATACAATTATAAATAATATGAAGATGTTAAATGTCCATACCAAAAAACTTTCCTAATAATTTTAAGAAATATGTTAATAGAATTATAAAAATATTAAAAATCATAATAATCACATAAATTAGTAAAAAAATGATGTTATGCAGTACTAAAAAAATATTATTGTGTATTTCTTGTATTATTAAGACACCTTATATAATTCTAAAAACAAATAAATTTTAATTAATAATAATTAGTTTATATTTGTAGGTAATAAAATATATATTATTATAATTAGAATAAATATATAAATAAAAATATAATTAGTTTTTTTATTTTATTTATAGTATTAATAAATTAACATATAAAGAAGTATAAAGGAGTATAAAATTTAAGTAGAAGTTTAGTAAACCACGAGCCAATATAATTACTACTCCGTTTGGAACTTTTGGCGGCAGAAATGAGACTCTTTGCAAGCGCGTCCATGAAACTCAAACTCGTTTCTCTCATGAATTTGGCATGTCTTCCTCGGAAAATGGAGGAGTGGGAAGGGGAGATCCGTCTTCCTCAGCTCTGCATAGTACAAATGCAACACTGAGTGAAGCATTTTGGACACCGGGCTCCGCATTTGACACAGCAGAGGACGTCACCGACGTTTAGCTGCTCAAGCGCGCGTGGAGAAATGGGAAAGCTGCCCCAGAAATTCTTCCATTTCGACATAACCTCGTGGAGCGAGCTCGCGAACAAATTCAGATATTTGTAACTTATATTCTACCGCCATTCTTCTATTTTGTAAACTAGAAACCTACTTGTTTTACCATTTTTTTCGTTGCGTAAACCCTAAGTTAAACTATTGGGTGTACTGTGTATAATTCTGTGTGAGGGGTCATAATAACCTGAGTAATGTCTGTTGAGATTGTGACCCAAATTATTAGGTTAAGATGATTTGAACCTGGGTCATGCTCACTACTATGTTGATGGATTATTTTGCGATTTTGCTGAGTACATTTAGAAAGCATTGTATCAATACTCTGATGTGGATTAAATTCTGTAGACTAGGTTCGTTTTGGAATTGTACTTAGGCTGTACAGAAGCAATCTGCAAACACTTGGCAGAGTTTGCAAATATAATTAAGAAAAAGGCAATCAACTCGCCTCAAACGAACCACTAAAATTGCCCATCTCTGTTGCATTCTATTTTCTTTCTTTCCTGAATGTTCCAGAACAGAACATAATTTTGTGTTAAAATAGAGCGAGGGATGATTATTTGGATAATTAGGATTTAAAATATTCTTGTCTGTTTTATTTTGTTGAGAAGTCACTCTTCCAAGTTGAGTGCAGGGCTTATTTTGGCTCGAGACTTGGCTACATGTGCCAAGATTTGCAAAGCCTCAAAACTATGCTATAAATATGTATAGTGAAAAGCTTATAAACAAAATTTAAAACAATCAGGTTTTTGGATCAGGCTACAGCACAATGAAGATATTTATAGCTTTTTAAACTGTAGTTGTCAGGTCTGATAAATTCTTCCAATCCTGCAATACAACAAACGTGCACACTTCTTTTTGAAGGAAGATATAGTTAGCATCTGCTAAGAGAGGAACAGATTGGAGTAATGGGCCACCTGAGTTATTTTATCAGAGGACGATTTGTGGACCTAGGATATTTGGACAGGACAATTCCTCATATCATCGTGCCTCTTTAAATTCATGTTAAAAACTTTGTAACCTTTTATCTCAAGTGAAGTAATCGTGCTAAGCCTTAAAATGTTGTTACCAAAGTAAGGAGAATCAGAATCGGATTGGAATCGGCAAGGCCGAATCGAATCGCGAATCGGATTGGAATCGGAATCGAATTGGCAATGGATCGGCAAATTTAAAAAACCCTTTAAATTTAGAGATAAAAGACCCTTGAATTCAGCAACGAATCGGCCGATTCAATGATTCATAAAAAATCAGTCAGAGAGAATCAAATCGCCAAACCGGCGATTCTGGCGATTCACTGGTGATTCTTGTTTCTATGGTTGTTACAGTTCTACTGAGTAGAACTTCCAATTTTTTTTTTAATTTATATTTTGCTTAGAAAATTATAGAGTGAGTGAAAAATTGAGCTTAAGTAATGTGAAATTTAAATTTCATGCTTATGTACAGCTTTCTAGTGACTTTGAATTGAAAGCAACGGTAAATATCTAGGATGAATTCACAACATAGAAGCTGCCAGGCATAAAATAGATGGAAGCTTTTGAATGGGTTCTGCAAGTGTCTAGGACCACTCTCTAGCAACTACCAAATGTTTCTTGACGTAAAAATCAGCACTCTAGGTTTTAGACACATGATTCTGTTTCATACTATTATTTGATTTAGGATCATTCATGGGATGAACAAAATAGAAGTGGCAGCCACCTTTAAGAGATTTAGCATGCAACACTGCTTCTTCTCCCTTTTGCAGGAAGAAACAATAGCAGCATCTGCTGAGAGTGGAACTGATGACCTTATGTTGTCCTTGTACTGCATGGATTTGGACCACACGCTATTTCTGCTGAGATCCTACCTGTGCACTCGACTTCTAAATGTTTTCCACTGATTTAATTTTTCCTTACCATAAAGGCTACTGTCATCTTCTTGCTAGTACACTTTTGTCTGAGGCTATTGTTTTGCAGATTGAGAAATATGTTTTGCACGTATTAAAGTCGGAAGAAGTCTGGAATAAGCTCTCAGAAGCAGAACAGAAATTTGCTCAGAATTAAGTTTTAGCTTCCAGTATGGTTTACCAAGGTTCGGACCTTCTTTCTTCTTTATATTTGACAAAAATTCCTTTTATATTCAACTATACAGTATAAAATTAATTAGGTTTAAATCAATATTACTAATCTCCAGTCAATTGTGTGTATAATTTGCAGTTTAAGTAATACACATTTCCTTTTTTTTTTCCCATTTTTATATTAATATAAAAATATTTTATCACCGAGTTAAAATATGATGTCAGTTCTGGTTTGTAACCCTATTAGCTATACTGTTTAGAATTATTTATTATAAATACACAAAATAATCAGGTCCTCTGGCTAAACTTTTTTCATTGCTATTGAATGGTCAATTAACTGTTCAAATATCCAAAACTCAGCACTGATCCTAAAAGATAATCAAACACACACGTGATACAATATATGCTTTGGAGAAACCTGATTTGGGAAAACTCCAGCATTGAGATATCCCTTTTTTTTTATCAATTCACACATAAAAATTTGCAAGGTAAAAATTCAAGTGTGGAGCTTATTGAATCTATAAAAGTGCCTACAGGGCGCCTACAGCCCTGGAGTTCTGCCGTGCAGTGTTTCTTTCCTCAAAGCTACTCAATCTGCCGTGCAGTGTGTAGGTATCAGTGTCATCTCACTATAAATCAAAATTCAGCTAATTTCACTATCATACAATCAGGTACTGTAAAATACAATTTTGATAGTTTCATCTTTTATATGACTTTAATGGGCAAAATAGAGCTGGAGTTTGTTTTGTCTTGTTGGAAACTGTGTCAGCATGCTACAATCTAAAATTCCTGAGTTGTTAGCATGCTCAAATCCAAACTCCTTGGGGGCCCTTGTTTTTCTTGAAATGCTAGTTATGAAAAGATGTATAAGAAGTAAAACAACAAAATTGCAAATACTAAATACTTGAACATTGAATATCAATAGAACTAAGAACACTAAATAAAATTTCAATTGGATGAATGAAATTGTCGAATTGGCGAATGGAAGATTTTTATTATATCAAAAATATCATAAAGATGATTACAATGGTAGCATGATATCACAACAACTACAAAGTGCCTCCAATCATCCCTCAAGGCAAACTCCTCATCATTGGAACTAGTGGACTCCTCACAATCAAGATCTGCCAAACAAACACCAACCCAACCGTGCATCTGAAGATGCAACATCCTGATCCTCATCAATTTTTAATGGCTCCTTTGGCAATACATCCCATCGTGTTGTTGGACTCTCTTTGTACACATGTGGCTTGTGGTTAATGAGACTTAAAGCACTATGTACAACCACAAGCTTCTCTGCTCTCTTAGAGCTAAGTCTGTTTTCTTAAGAGAGTGGACGAAGTTATAAGTATACCAGTTCTTTTTTGCAGTTGAAGAACTAGAAACCTGAGATAGCAGACAAATGGCTAGTGTGGTAGTCTTTGATTTCTGTCCATGATAGTTCCACCACAAAATCGGGTCCTCTTGTGCCATAGTTCTTATATCCATCTTTGCTGCATCTGAATAACCCGCAAGAATGGGAAATTTCATCCACTGAGTGCAAATCTTGCCAACAATCTTATCATCATACATCTTATCAATGCACTCGAAGAACTCTACCTTCACCTCATCATCTTGAATCAGTGTAACTCTACCAAGGCTAGACATGTACCATTTCGGATTCAATGCATAAGCAACTGTATGCAAGGGAGTGTTCAGCTTGTCTCATCTTCACTGAATGATTGGTCGTGTGCTTACTGTAAAATGCTTAAATGAGGTACTCTCGCACAACAACCATCATCTAGTCAAGCATAGAATAAATGCACTCATACACCTCTCCAAGGGTAGGCACATCCCCATCGCCAAATGTGATGACTTGGAAAACCGAAGCAATGATAGAGGCTATGTATTTTGCATCACTCCAAAATACATCACTCTTCATTATATCCGTCACCCTCTTCTCATGCTTTGTCTTGGCCTCGACCCATCGATTCCACTCCATAGTCATAACCATGAGTTGCAGTGCTTCTTGCAACTCAATCATTCTCTCCAAGATAATGAAATAGGATGCATATTTGCAACTCAATCAAATGAGACAACCCCAAGATTTCTTGTGATTGTGGACTTTCACTCAATTGTAATGATGTGATATGTTGGTATCACAAAGAGACTTATGCTGGTCATTCAATAAACATCAACTACTTCAACTACTTCCAACCAAACAAATTGCAAAAATATAAGGGTTTAGAAAAATCTAATCTACTCCTAGAATGCAAGAAACTATGAATATCTTTGTGACTCTTACTAGACTCAGTTTAGCCCTTGACATCAACTAAGCTAGTGTGATCTCCTAAGGTAAATGTAAAATGTTCAAACTATAGCCATTCCATTAGCTCCATCCATTGATGCATATCAATGTGCAAGCAATAATTGAAGTAAAGCTTACAAATATGTCAGTTGAGCATGCAAGACAAACTTACAATCAACAAGCAGCTAGTGGTATGGTCTATGCAAGTTCAATAAAGGTGCATCTAAAATATCTTCCATTCAACTTAACACTATTTCTAATCAACATAAGAAAATCCTACTCTAAGTGAGGAAATGTAGAAACTATGCAATACTTCAAACATCACAAACATTCACCATGAAAACCAACAATGAAGAAGGAATAATTCTGGTAGTGTTATAGTAGCAATTTCAAATTAGCTGGTTGGGAAGTTGTTCCTCCCACTATTTCGTCATGTCAAGTTTGTGCAGAAGAGGACCACTCCACATTGCCAAAAGCCCCAGTCATTCAAGTTTCTCATAGACTGGATCTATAATCTCTGGTTTCAATATCATCCTTTGTAGTCTGCTCGATTCTTTGTTGCTTATCAACTGATTTTTGTTATTTGCTTTGGGGGGGAAGATGATTGTGTATACGGCTCCCTTCTTTGATCCTTAAATTATCCCTTTTATCATGTTGCCAAGAGTTCTCTTGATAATTCATTTCCTCGGTAGATTCGCAACTTGATTCCTTTTCCAATCCGGATGCCTTGGTTTGCAAATCACTCGGAATGGATTTGTGCCAGAGTTTTTCCTAATTCTGAATGGAATTGCATTTGCCCCTGATGCAGCTGTATTGGGTTGATTTGAGAAAAAATCTTTTCTTGCTCGCCGCCTGGCCTTCTTGCCATTCTCCATTCTCAAAGGTGGAGGGAGGGCAATCCTTTTGCAGATGATTTTTTATGATTCACATTATAGATTTTTCGCATAATCAGATCTGAAATAGTAGTATATAATTGTATATAAATAATATAATTGAAAATTAAAATCTCTTAAAGAACCAATTTTTTTTGTAAATTCAATTACAAAATGTATTAAATAAAAAATTGATATCTTGAAAGAGAAAATGCATTGTTTTATTGCAAAATCAACATTTGAAAAGGCATTTTAACCATCATTTATCCCGCATTGACATTTTTACCCATGTTTTTTTCTATTTATAAAACTGCAAGAGTTAAACTTGTGAAAACTCTCCAGCCAAAAAAATAGAGTACTTGGCAACTCAGAGTACTCAGAGTTTGCAAACTATGTCTTAATGTCAAATAGGTGGACAAATGGGAGGAACCGTGCATTCATCTATTTCCTTATTGCATTAGAACTTAGCATTATGTTTGTAAGATAAATGAATGAACCAAATAGAGTGAAATCAACACAAGTACTATTCACTCTATTTGGTATGTTGAGGTGGGGCCACAACAAGTGAGCTAATTTTATTGAGTGAAATCAACAGTTGGGTGGGACTTTGGTGCTACCTGTTTCACTGGGCCAATGTGCAGAAGGGTTTTGAGCTGGTAATCCCAAATTTTATGGCCTAGGCTTCCGCAGCAAAGTCTTTGTTCTTTGTTCAATCAGCTGTAATCTCTACAAATCCACCTGTTGAGCCTTGTCATTGTTTATGGCAGATAACTTTCCTAGATGCCGGGCAATGTTTTCTGGGAAGGCGAAAAGATGGCCAACTTGGGAATTCAATACTTACTGCGCAGTTTAAGTGTGTACTCCTGTCAGCAATCTTCTATGAACCCTACAATGGACAACTTCCATAAAATAGACTTTGTGGTAAACAATCATCAAAGTGACCTATCAAAGGATGTCTACTCATTTTCTCACAAGAATGCTAATAAATTTCAAGCTTCACAAAAGCAACAGAAGGAAGGGTATTATAATTACTTCATGTTGTCAGTAATCCTCAAGTCAAGTGGCAAGAACTCAACTATGGACAACTTCCATAAAATAAACATTGAGGTAAACAAGTATAAAAGTGTCCAGTCAAATGATATCTGCTCATTTGCTCACAAGAATGCTTTCAAACTCAAAGATTCACAAATGTAGCAGAAGGAAGGGAAATATTATTACCTACAGCTTCCTGGCCTTCTTACTACCTCTGCTGTCCCTTGAACATGCAGCAGTAGCAGCAGAAAGTAGTAAATTATCATTACCTACAGCTTCTTAGCCCTCTCAGCCACCTCTTCCGTCCTTTGAACCTACAGCAGTAGCTGCATCCTGGAGTGAGGAATCTATTAAAACAGCTTGATTTAGTAGAAAAAAATTATGGTGGCAATCATTCATAATCAAGGCAAGGACCTCTACAAGCATACCAAAGGACACGGAACCATACCAGAGTTCCAAGATTGTAAAGGAATTTGAAATGTGTCTAAAACGATGCTTCCACGTTATATGCCCTATATATGCAAATGTTTTCCATTTCCCTTGAAAGCAGGGACTGCATTCCTTATTTTAAGATACTGGATTTCTTGTTGCCCCAAACCAGTTACAATTATGAGGATTTATCTTATACAAATCTTGTTTATCTTTAAGTTTTGGTTGCTGCAAACTAGTTACAAGCACAACAATTTGTCTAATATAAATCTTATTTATTCTTTCTTTTGCTTAATGTTTAATAATTTTGTGCTGAACCTTGCTTATTTACTTCAATTGTTGACCTGACATGTAAACCAGAATCACCTTAGTGTGCATCCCTATGTTTTTCGATTAAGGTAAAATATGGGTTTTTGAAAGGGCCCAAACAGTTATACAGAGAGATTACCGACAAGCTAGCGAAACAAGTTCAAAGTCACCTTAGTGTGCATCCCTATGTTCATATTGAGTTTTATATATGGTTTATAATATCTGTTTTAAACTATGTTACATGGAAACAGATTTCTTGTCCCTAGGGGATTCGTTTCCGTCCCCGAAATGTTTTGGGGACAGTGGGACAAAAAGGAAACGTCCCCCAGCCGTCCCCAATTTCAAAAAACAGCAGGAAATTGTAGGAAACGTCCCCTGACATTTGGGGATGGCGATCTGTCCCTGAAACGCCTAGGGGACACCCTAAACATCCCCGAAACATAAAAGCATCCCTGAAATATTCGGATAATTTTAGGCATTAAAAATTAAATAAAAAACACTTTTTTTAAAACACTCTTTTTGCCAAATTGACAATGTGGGGGGCCCACAAGGTTCAAATTCATGCCTGTGGATGATAAAATTTGTGATTAAATATTCGACAATGAAATTTGTAATTAAATATATTCAAAATTTTATATGTTAAATCATAAATATTAAAATATATTAAAATAATAAATCTAATATTTAATTTAAGTTTTTTAATATTCATCATAATAAACATATGTTCAAAAATTTATATTAAATAAAATAATATTATAATTATAAATTTAATTTAATAGCTTTTAAATATTTAATTATTAGAATAAAAAATAATTCAAGTAATTTTGTTTAAATTTTTATATATAATATAATATGTATATAAACTTTAAGGCCATTGAATTTAAAATTTAAACATTCATTGGATTATCCATTTCTGACAGAGGGAGACAGTGACTTGGATGATTCTGAGCCTTTGGATATTTGATAGCTAGGATGAGGCTTTAGTTTCACAGGCTGTGCCTGTAGCCTGTTATATTTTGATGTTTGAGACATTTTAATTTGGATATTTATATTGATAGACCATGGTTTTGATGTTTGAAACTATTGTTATAATGCTGTTACACTGATATATACCGCTGCTATTATCATTTATGTTTGTTATACTACTGTTGTAACTTGTGAATCGGTGATTTATTTGCATATTGTCTTGTTAATAATCAATTATTGACATCTCTCTCTCTCTTTCCCTCTATCTATCTATAATATCTTAATATGTTTTGAAAAACAAACACACACACACACATATTTTAAAAATTTGTATGCTGTTGTCCCCTGCTGTCCCCTATTTTTGGCTCTTTGGAAAACGTCCCGGAAACACGTCCCCTGCCGTCCCCGTCCGCGAAACGCTGTGGAACATAGGTTTTAAATGGATGATGCTCTATAATTCTTCTAATCTTAGGTATGTTTTGTTCTGACTTCTATGTAAATGTTGTGTTTTATCCTTTTTGATCAATTTTTAGTGGACTATTTGACTTGTCTCAAACCAATATGCCCCTGCAAAACTGAATAATTGCGTTTCATGGCAGGTGTACAGATGCTTTGCAAAAGCATCTTGGACAGTCTGTATTAAGCAGATTGCCTTATGGGTATCAATCCATGCTTAGGCAAGCTATTTTCAAGTGAAGAAGATGACACTAGTTAAATACACCTTTTTATATTTTGTTACTATTGAAGTACCAGACTTCTTGTCGATCTTTGACTTGATTTTAGTACCTGAACCAAAACTGGACACATTTGTTTTCTGCAAGATTAGGGATGCAATTGGATCCGTTCAGATGGATGAGAAGTATGTGATCTTTCTTCAGAACTTGTCAACTTATATTCAGCATAAAATCATTATTGTGTTGAAATAGGAAACAGATAGAAATTCCACTATTTAAAATTTTGTTCATCATTTCTTTCAGGGGTGAAGACAATGTGAACTTGGTGGAAGACGACTTTTTTATTTTGAGATATAAGCCAATACAGAGGCTGGTTGAGACTGCTCAGATTGATTTGGTATAGATTTAATCTGCAGCCAGCCCATTTGAGCAAAAAGCTACAATTGCGGACTTTTTGAGATCAGGGAACCATCTATTCCTTGGGCGCTGAAGGCACAATTGGAAATTTGTTGAATATTTTGTTTCTTGAGGATCCCAGTATGAGCACATTATTACTTGTAATGTAAAGACTTAATTACTTTTATGTTTATTTATCAGACAAGGATTTCTGGGATGAAAAGTTGATGGGTGCACACAATCGTACCTGGTGGATGCCAGTCATGGTTTATAGGGAAGTGAAACACGAAGGATCTTTACCCCGATGAATCATTGGTGTCGTCTCACATGTAAAATGCTGTGTGCTGTAAAATTAAAAGAAATCTAGCAATATAAATCATAAATGACTGACACGAACAATTTAATCTGGATATGATGTAATAGAGACCGATTATTAGCAGTATTAAATCATGTTTTTTATAAGACTAGTAATGTAAATTATATTGCCTTAATACATATAAAGTGGATATGTAATACAACTATCATGGAAAAGAACTTGAAACTCATGTATTTCAACTCTCTTTATGTTAGGTAACTAATATCAATAGTTATTAAAATGGGGAATCTTTTGTGATCATATATAGACAACTCTTTGGTACCTTTGGAACTGGAAGATACAGTCAATTTTTTTAAAGAATGCCATAACATGATGTATGAGATGCGGGTTAGGTAAGAAATTCAACTTGAATTTTCAGAATATGCACCAATTAGATATAATATTAGTTACTGGCTGAGCTTAATTTGGCATTTATTCAAGTCAAACAACTTTTTAAATGATGTATCGGATGCTTGAATCTTTTCAATTGGTAGTGTTTGGACTCATGTCAGTAATATTTAAACTAATCTTAGACGTAGGTTAGGTAAGAAATTCAAGGTGAACATTCACAACATACACTCATTAGATATATTCAGCCAATAGGCTATATTGTGTGGGATTTTCACCCCAAAGCTGTCTCACGCCGTGAAACCAGTGTTCAAAATTCAAGCTCGGTAAACTTTTAGGCAGCTCAAACATTCCTTCAGTTGAGTCGGATAACTTGCAACCACTAATGTCTAATTGACTTGAATACATTTATGTCTGCAGATTTGGTTTCATGTCTTGCAAACTCTGCCCATTTTTTCTCGTCCACATCATTTTTGCGCAGGATCTTGAGGTAAGTCACTTACCATGGTTTAAGCGAGTTTCATTGTTTGGAATCTGTATGCAGCCTGGATTGAATTTTTTGTTGTGTTTTATTTGATGCAAAAACGATTCTGTTATCTGCTCACACCAGGAAAAACGACTTTCAGGCAGCTGAAACATTCTTCACCCCACGTTGGTTTAAAATTGTAGACAACTTCAATTTTTAGGGATGAGTGTTTATATTGTTTTGATATATATATTTTTAATTGCCTTCTTTGGAGCTGACTTCCACATTTCTTTGGCTTCATAAATCCAGTGCTTGGATTGTTTTGCTGAGTGAAATTGGTAGTGAGATTCTAACTAAATTGAGAACTCTATAAGGTGGTTTGTTGTGACGAGTTTTTGGTATTAGTGATTTTTATAATAATTCCTCAATTGCCTACAATGTTTTACTTACTTTCCCTCATAATTGTTAGAAGGATATCGGTTTTGTCCCTTATTCAAATATATGAGTTTCATGTTTGATTCAATATATATTGGTTGATGATTTGGGTATTTTTCTTCCTGGCTATGCTAGTTGGTCCTGGAAATGAGCTGGGTACATCTGTGAACTAAAAGAATTCCATAAAATATTAAAAAGTGAATATTTAAGAGCGAGTAGATTTCACAATCCATAAGATATACATATATGTTGTTTCTATAAAATATTTTCTTTACAATTAATGTCCATAAAGATATATTAAAAAGTGAATATTTTCTTTACAAGGAAATATTCCATTGTTAATAACGATTTCGAGGAAATCCCAAGTATCATTATCAGTGATTTTGTAGAAGTCAGAAGCTGTATGTGTTAAAAAATTTTCAAAATACAATGCATTATAGAAGATATGGTAGTTGAAACGTGAAAGTTTCCACAGGTAAATAAAATTTAAACAATTATTCAATTTGATGCTTTAAACAATTACTTCTTACTGCATACTGAGATAAACCACCAAACTGAATATAGAAAATAAGCACCACAAAGCAAGAGATCAAAACACACGAATATGACGTGGAAACCCAATGATAGTATTTGATTCAAATCTTGGTAGCTAGCTTTGATTTTCATCAGTTCCCAAGTCATTGGTAGGTCCTTCCTCCACAACTTTTTGTACTTGAATTTGTTTTGAGGTTATCATGTTAGTTTTACCCCAACTTGTCTATTCCATTGTTTCTTGGTTTCTTTGCTTTATTTTGTTTGCTTTGAGTCTAGAGTATCTCTTTCTCTAATACTTTCTATTGCAACATTTGTACATTTCACTCCTATTGACCTAGTAAAGGTCAATTGTGGACATTTAAATATTTTCTCTTTCTATAGGACAAGTGTGAATTGTATTTGGAAAGGAATAATGAATCAGTAAAAGACAACAAATGATTACACATTAATCAAGATAAAGCTTACATAGAGAGGAATTCTTTAGGTAAAGTGGAAAAGTTCCCTTGTTCGCACACGGAGGCTCATACACTAAGTGCATCAATGGGATTGGGACTGAAAAAGTCATCGTTATCTATTTTATTCCATGAACATAATGTTTAACTATTGTATTGGGTGAAGTTCATAGGAGACAAAGAGCAGCCTGGTATGGAATCTACACTATTGGCTAATGTTCAAGTGGGAGTTATCACCTACACTTAACAAAGGTGCAAAGTATTTTGTCTTCACACTACTAAAAAGTGCTACTGTGTGAACATAGAATTATACAAGACTTGTCTAAGTTCTAGAAAAGAATTGATATTTTTGTTCTTGGTAGATATTTTCATTTTACTACTTAAACCAACTAGCAAGAACCATTGGGCATCTAGCATACTTGGATATATCTATCTGATTATGCAATGAATGGATATGTGATGTCCCCTTTCTGAAAGAAGATTTAATGACTCAACAATAATATTAAGATATAAACATTTAAATGATAATTAAATGTAATGTATAATATGATTATAAAATGTACGATTAAATATATTTAAATTAAATATTTAAAGATTTTAGTTTTTAATAAATGCATTCACTATTTATTAACGTACATAAATAATACTTATAAAATTAAAATAGTAAATAAATGATAAATATAAAATAAATGTATAAATAATACTTATAAAATTAAAATAGTAAATAAATGATAAATATAAAATAAAATAAATAAATAAACTAAATTAACAAAGGAGCATCAATATAGAGACCTGGCACATCATGGAAAGGCTACCACTCTAAAAGTCACTTATCTTGAGGAGGATGGTAAATTATAATGCCACAATGATAAGAGGCAACCAAGAGGGAATTAAGGCATCGAATGTGAATTTATAATATATTGATAACATTAAGAGGGATCAACTGGAGAAAAACCTATATTTGGCAGAGATAGTGAACAACAACAAAAGTATTTATGTGAAATGGATTAGTTAAGACTGAACAATGTTTTATCAATTCATAAGGGGATCACAAAATTAATTGGAGTAGATTGCATGAGTATCAGGAATCACATTAGATTGCAAGAGATTTGGTGACATAAATGTGAATGCTTAAGTATTAGCAATTCATTGTTTATTTATTGAGCAAATATAGAGACCAACGAGCTGAATGACATATGTGCCGACAAATATTGGATAGATTAAATAATAATTAAAGATGTCAAACAAAAAGTGTCACATCCCTTTATTTAAAGGAGAATTACTTAATATTTTTGGGCCTCGTCCTATATGTAACTTGTGGGCCTATTTGTAACTGGTGAACCTATTTGGAGCCACACATTTGAAATTGTATTAGGCCAACATGTGTGTTAACGAAGGTATGAAACCCATATTTATTTGTCTTTCGAGGATCAATTTTAATCATCAATTAATCATTTCCTCTCCTCGTATTTGCAATTCCACTTGGAATTGGGAATTAGATTCCTTGTTTGCAATTTTAAAGGTGCAAGACCCTCCGTAATTTGTAATTACAATTTTGGTGGTTTGCAATCACCCTAGTCTACTCATTTGTTCAATTTTATGAAGTCTCCATTAGAAACACAATTGTAATATCTGGAACTAATATTGATTTGAGAAATTTGATCTTATATGGGAATATATATTTTGTCAGTAATATATTCATGTTAATGGTGTGTGTGTTTGAGTTGATTCTACATGTGACCTCAACCATTTGGGATATTTGCAATCATTGAATTCATCACAAGTTCCTGTGAATTAAAATACAACTATTTCATTAACATTCATACTTAGAGATCTCGCGGTACATATCCACACCAATGTGAATAGTTGATCACAACCTTAGAAATCATAGAGAGTCTCTCAATTGATATCTATATCTATGATACATCCTACTAGGGTTGCATATCGATATTTAGGTGGCTTGGCCATTTCAACATTGGAGATCACTAATTTGATCATGCAAAATCCATTCATTGGGAAGGAGCGAACCCACAATCATTAGAGGAATCACACGAGCATCATCACCTTCTACTCTTTGGCTGAAGATCATCATATCCTTGTGATTAGATATCAAGAATGATATGCATATACAAACGACGACTTATATATCACTAATCGACTAGCACATCATATCATACATTCTAGTCACGAGGTCATTCACCCGTTGTGCACATAGAATAGATTGACTTCTTCATATACATCAACAACAAGATATAATTCTTGGATTTGTACTTCCAATGCCGAGCTATACCGTTTGTAAACTAATAGTGGACTGGTAAGTGGAAAATTCTATGTTTTCAATACTGGGACATTAGAAGGGTATCATAACTAGTGATCTTATCATCCTATGTGTAATACCCCTCCCATAGTCTAATTTTCTATATGTTATATTGTCATTTCTATTTATGGATTTATTGACCCCATACTTGCATGTGTATAGATTGCGTGTATGTTTTATAGTTTTGTTTGATGCACCTGATATGGTTGAGGGACAAAGTCGTAGTTATTTGCTTGCAAGATCCACACGATCGGCCAATCACCGTCATTGTCTATTATATATTCATACATGTATGTACACATGCTCGTCTTTTATGCATGATTTCAGATACCGGACATCGACTTTCCTAAATTATCAAGATGAGTGTGCCCTATCGCAATATCTCAATGGTAAGAGAGGGGAGATAATAGACAAGTCCAAATCCCAACCTAAGCCATTTATTGTCCAAAAATAGTGGACAAGTATCTTAGTCAAGGTGATGTCATTCGTGAACCTTTCCTTTGTGTTTGATTTAGTATTTTTGATGTAGTCTGTTTCTTTAGGTTTTGCATGTCTGTAGGTTTGATGTGATTTTTGTGTTAAAATAGATAAATGATTTAATTAAAGTTAATTATGTGATTGATTACTTATATCTTATAAAATATTAGAATGTTAAAATATAAGATTATTTAATTAATGAGAATTAATTAAATACCTATGTTTATTAAAAAGAATTAATTAGAAATTCTAGTTATGAAAAGTGGAGATTTAATTAAATACTAAGTCTAAATTGAAATTTAAATGCATAATTAAAATAAAAAATAATATTTATTATTAAATTGCATATTTCGAATATGCTAGGAATTTTAATTTAATTAAAATATAAAAATTAATATTTAAATGTAAAAGAAATTAAAAAGGAGTTAAGTGATACCGATAAAAAAAAGGAGTTAAGTGATATAATGTTGAGTTGTATATTAGAAAACACTTTATTAAGAAATATAAATTTAGCCTTTAAAATTCAAGTTGAGTGAATTGATAAAAATAAGAAATATTTATTAAAAAAATAATTTTTACTCAATTTAAGGTTGAGTTCCTTTTAAAAAAAAATAAAAAATTCTGGATGAGTTTTGGAAAACCCTAGGTTGCTTAGTTTTCCTTTATTAAGAGTATTTTTGTCATTATTCTTTAATACACACACAAGTTTACATGTTTTGATTCAGAGTTTGAATTGAACGAAATTATGAAAGCTTGGAATTTTTAGGATTTTTGGATTGTTCTTCGTTGCTCCTGTCAATTGGTGGATTAAGGTAGGGTTTGAAATCCTCATAAATCCGATTTTCTTTTAAAAGATTGTTTACTTTGTGCTTACTAGATTTTGTTGATGGTAGTTTTGTAATTCTTCTTTTGTATGAAATTTTGTTTTGAAAGCTTTTTGGTGGAAGAAATCTTGTGATTGTAGAATAGTGAATACTTGGTATTTTTGTTAGATAAATATTGAGGACAAACCTTGTATTAAATCAATTAGGGTTTGTTGGTATTTTTTTTGAAACCCTAAGAAGTAAATCAAATATAAAATAGATATATAATATTTGCATATGAGCATAATCTTTTTATAGAATTAAAAAAAAGTAGTAAATAATATATATATATATATATATATATATATATATATATATATATATATATATATATATATATATTTGGATTTATATATTGAAAAAATATTATTATTATTATTTATTTATTTTGACAAAAGAAAACTAATCAATAAATAAATATTAATTGATTTTTTTTACACGAGGGTTTTAATATTAATGTTTTCATATATATTTACATTTGAAAAATTAATAACATTATTTTATTATTAAATTCAAGGTGTTTTGATATGCATGGAGATTTTATTTCAATACTTATTTAAAAAGTATACATGCATGAGATTTTAAATGAACGGTTTCTTAATAATTCAAACTAGACTTTAGTAAACAAAATTGACTATTCTTAAACAACTGAGACTTGTGTTATGGTTTGACTACTTGGTATATCTATTGTCTTGTTTGATGTTGTTTATTTGAGAAAATTACGTTGACTTTTAAAAATTGTATATTAGAGGCTTTGAATTATTTTTTTGTTGATCTATGATTTTATGTGGAGAGTCTTTATAACCATTTTGAAGTCTTGATTGGATCATGCATGATTCTGTGATATCTGTGAGTGATCTCATATGTTGTATTGTGTCTTGATCTTTATTTCATTTGACCAAAAAGGTGACGACTGTTATTATGATTAAGTCTGATTAACTTGGTCACCTTATGTTCTCTACTATGATTGTTCTATGTTCTGGGTGATTATCTTTAAAGGTTATGTTACTTCATGTTTGGAGATGGATGTCATTGATGTTGTGATTATCGTTGGTCTTGTGATATAAGACTATGAGAATTGTTATTGTTTTTATTAAGATATCCATTATAGTATGGATGATCTTTGGTAATGTCTATATTGAGATGGACTATTTGATCCTTGTATAGGATGTGTTGTTCTTTACTATGCTCCATTATTTACTTTGGTTATTATCATGGTTTATGAGTCTTTGGTGGTATTGGTTCATTCTTTTATTTGTTATTTTGGTTGGAGCATTAGGGTAGGTTATCTGAGTATATAGATGGGAAGTGGCTTGTTTTGGAGGCGCCGAAGTTCGAAAGTGGCTACTTGGGTATCCTTTACAAGTTACTTAATAAAGTGATAACTTAAATACATTGAGAGTTTACAATGAATTACTAAGATAATGTGTGCCTCGCTCATATTTGAGTACTTGATTGAGGTCTTGACTAGGATGGGAGTGGGAAGATGCTTGTCGCCTGCGTGGATTGGATATAGCATAGTTGGTACCTCGTATGTATGCGAGGATTACTAATACTGCATAGAGTCACTAGGGCGTCGAGGTCTAGAGAGACTACCCAGATAACCTTAGAATTGGCTCATGTGATGACACTTCCCTTTATGCATTTTAGGTTTCATACATGTGTTGGTTGCTTTTGGTTGAGTATATTTTATCTTTGCAATTGGTGTTGTACCTTTTTGAGATAGAGATCTTTCAGGATCCCTTGCCTAGGTGTTGTATTGTGTTAGTTTTTGGTGTTTAATAGCCGAGTGGGGTCTATTGTTATCTCCTCAACACAACAGGAGTGGACCTTTGATTCCATGTGGTTGAGTGGTAGTGATTCTTTTACCATTTGAGATTCCAATGTCCTTGTACTACTGTTGAATGATCCTTATAGCGGTTGTATCTTCTTGTTTATCATTAGAGACTTACTCTTATCTTTCATTTATTATATTGTACCTTATACTTAGATTATATTTACATACTCTGCGACTTGTGCAGTGGATGTGGGTTATTATGTATACCTTATGGTTCAATTATATTTGGGTATTCTTTTATGAGATGATGCAATTTATTTGAATGGTTATTTTACTTAATAGATTAATTTATATTTACGTAATTCTACGTCAAGGAACCCTTGAGACTTTTAATCTGTTAATGAATTTTACTTATGAGTATGTATTGTCTTTATGTTATATTGCTTCCACTTTGTTATTCATTATTGTTTGTAAACTTTTAAGAAAAAAAATTATTTTGTAAACTTAGTAGCATGTTTTAAGGTTAATTTATCCCGGGTTCTCTGGTGGGGCATTACACTATGAGATTGATGAACAACGAAGAAGATATTGCATCTAGGATAGAATGAGATATATACATATAAAAATAATGACTCTCATACTAATCTTAACACCATCAAGAACACATAAAGTCAAAGAGAACCACATAAGGTGGGGTCTCACACTTTTCATGCCAAACTTTTCAAAATCTCAAAGATACAAACTCATGTATCTAAAAATTGTATTTAAAGACAAATTCTAAGACATTTTAAGTATTATATAATAATATATTATATTCATGTATTCAATCACAAAAAACCCAACCTCAATCTTAATCTTCGATCAATCTTTACTACACTTGTTGTGTCAACTTTTGTATTATTTTCTTTGCATACTTTAAATCTTGTTAAAAAATAGCCCTGATCTCTAGCGAATCTTCATAAAGTATTTTTCAATATGACCAATTTCTTATTTATAAATACAAACATAAAAAAATCAAATACCAAAATATACAATTATAGTAAAACCTAAACATATCTATCATGTACTCTTACTACTATTCTACCCACTACTATACCTTAAATTTCATTTGTTTATCACATTATCTCAATTTATAAAAATGATAAAAATCAACCTCAAGAAAGCAACTTGATTAACTTTTATGTTGGGAAGTGAGGGTCACTAGTCCATATCTTGCCTACCCTTTCTTGTTTTAGTATGAGATATACCTTACTTTTTTGATAACTTTTTTCAAAGCCTTGTTGATATGTTTAGTGGGTTTGATGACTTTTTTTGAGCGTCTACGTTGTCCATGTGAGCCCATGAATACGAATATGACTTCTTTCACTTTCACTCCATTTTTTTCTTTGCAAGTGTCAAATCCCACCTAAATTATATGTGAAAAATATCACTTGAAAAATTAGAGTGACTAAGCTAGAAATTTCGAATTCTATTATTAAATTTAGAGAATACAAAAGTTATATTGAGAACATTATAGAATTTTACCTCAACATTGTGGACAGGAAATGTCTAGATGCAATGCAAGTAAGTACAAATTTCATTTCATGGAGTGTTAGTCATGAAGCGTGTTTGAATCTAAATGTTTTTTTTGTTTTCTTTTACAATTTTCTCCTTTCTATTACTATGATCATGTTGTTTTTGTCTTTTGTCTCTGAATTCTTTAATTATGGTGTGATAATTGATTTTAGGTTAAGGGAATGGTAAAGCATACTTTTTGAAGACTTGTTACATAAGTATTGAAGTGTCAGTGTTTCTTGAGTCTAGTAAGTCAAGTACTTTATTTTTAGTCATTCACAATTTATATGTGGAAAATTTGTTGTGTCAAAATGTAAATGTGTGATCGTTTAGTGAATGGTATTGTTGTTATATGATTATTCTTGTTTGAATAATTTAATTATTATAGAGTGAATATCTATTATGTTTAGAATGGATGATCATAAGTGTCTTGGAAGATCTCCTTTAAATATACAATCTTATGTGTTAATTTAAAATATTTTTTGCTTAAGTCAATAAAGAATAATTAGAATTTCGTATTTGGAAAATATGTGGAACATTAAATTGTGTTCTAAATAAGGACAGGATTATGTCATTAATTTTATTTGGGGATAAAATTACATATATCATATGATTCTAATTAGGATGAGGAAAGGGGTGAATTTTAAGTTAGCCCCAAACCACAAGAATTAAATGAAGTAAAATGATGGATAAAGGTTGGATTCAGTCAACTTGTGCATTAGAAGCTTTGAAAATAAGCACTCAAACAACACATTTAAAGACATGGTTAATGTGAGTGCAAAATAAGTAGAAGTGTGAATTATGGAGATTTCCTCATCTATAATTTACCCCCACTTTAATGTGATGTGAATATAAATGATTTACATGAAACTTGAAATAGATATGATAACAAATAAAGTGATAATCATGTTTCAAAATAAAATATAAATTTACAAAGGGATATAACTTGAAAGATACCCCATTTTCCTAGATAATCTTGCAAGACCAAATCTTTAAATATACACAAGCATACACTATTAAGCATTATAATACCCACACTAAAAATATCATAAAAAATCATAAAATTTGTGTCAATTGATATTATGTTATTATTAAAATAACAAACGACCATAACCAGAGTTTGAGTTGGCTCCCATGAAATCATGTTTAGAGGATAAAGTGTGAGAGCTTCCAATTTTTAGGGTTCTCAAGAAGTATTAATTAATTTAATCTCATAAATCTATAAATATTGGTTCCAAATGAAGTAATAAAATATGTGTAGGCTTGTTGAGAGCGTTAATTGAGTTAGGCCCTTGAATTTATACAACACGAGGTCAAGGATAATCTAGGATGAATTCCCTATGTTAGGGTTTTCAAGGAGTTGTAATTGAGTTGTCCTCCTTAATATATACTAGAAAGGTTAATTGAAAGAATAATAATGTGTATAATATGCTTTATTCTTCTTCAAGTCTTCTTCACTTTCATCACTTATGTAGAGGCTTTTTTTTTATGATTATCCCTCCCAAAGATGAAGATTTGAAGCGGTTCATAATTCACCAAGTAATCGATATAACCCATGCATTCATGTACAAACTAGTGTAGATGAAATAACACAAATATCTTCGGTAGTCAATCCATTTCCATTAGCCAACCGGTGGGAGCAAGAAGTTTGGGTTACATTCATATATTATAATAGTAATTTAAGGGAATGAGAGTATAAAATGGTCACGTAGTAATTTGTTAGCCCTATTATATGTAACATTAAGTATAAAGCACATTAAAAAGTGGAGGAGGAAACTATTTTCCCCCTCCCTCGTCAAAAGTATACAAATGAATCATATTCAAAATATGTATTGTGAAAGATATATATAAGACAATTTAAAAAGAAATAATGCAAGTAATAAAGTATAATTTGGAGAAAGAATACATAATGTAAATTCATAATTTTGTAAAGGTTTCACATTGAAGTGAATATGGACAAGGATACCTTATAAACTAGGATAAAAAATTCTATTTTCTTATGAATATATACGTCTTCCAAGGGAAGAAGAAAAATATCATCATAGAAAATATCCCCAAAGTTTGGGATAAAATGAAAAAATGTCTTAAATATAAACTACAAAGTGAAATGAGAAAAATGTAAAGTGTATGGAGAAGAAGCATGGAAAGAAAGGCACAAACAGAAGGCCCAAGTTCAAGAAGAAACACAAAAAGAAGAGTAGGTTGAAAATTTAAGGTTGCATCATAGTTTAGGACAACTAAAGCATTATTGTGTAAAGTGTTTTGGCAAAAATACATTTGGCCAAAAATAGCTATGGTCAAAATTTCCTAGCTAAGATATAATTATGTCTACATGTATGTCAACATTCCTGCATGATCTAAATTTGGTTTACACATGATTATTCTCAATGACTAGATGACTAGGCCAATTCACTATTACTAACATGATAAAGAATTAGTCAACTGATCATAAATGAACTATGTTATTTGCATGAAAGGTGTGCATGGGTGATTGGGCAATGTCTTGTTGGTGCATATTTTCTTCATTGACAATTTTGAGTCTTATTTGATTTGCAATAACCTCTAGATGCATAATTGCATAATCTAAGATTTTAATAAAATTTACTAGGTGGATTGCATTCAAAGAAGCATTCTCCCACTAGATATGATTAAGAATGGTTACTTTCTCTTGAATTTTTGTAGTTCCCTTAACACTCCTAATATTTTGACTACTAAATTTAACATCAACCTAGAACACAAATTTGAAATGTTAAGTGTGGCCTACATTTTGGATTTAAAAACTTTGAAGTTCTCTTGGTGTGTTTGGCTTAATGTTTTCATTGGTTGTAGTTGGATTGAATCGTTTCAAGTTCAAAGTTGGTGTTTTCATTTTTTTTGTGCAATGTTCGACACATGAATCTCTTGTAGAAAATAGGGTTAATGTTCAAATGCTAGTAATTTTTATGTTTTTATATATTTTTAATATTTTCAACAATTTTAAAAGAAAGATAAAATAAATCAATTTCATGTATTTATGGTAATTTATAAATATTATATGTAAACTAGATTAACAAATATAAACATGGTAAAAATAAATAATTTTTCCATCTCTTTCGTAATGATTACAAATAAAAATTAAATATATTCATTTATAATTTCCTTTCTTTTCTCTCTTGAACAAATGTAATGCACACACTTATTTTTTTTCCTTGTTCATATAATGTCTACCAAATAGACACAAAAAGAAAAGAGAAAAAAAATATTGAATTAGTTTCTATTTTTAATTAAAACTATATTCAAGACATGCAAAATATTAGTTTTCATTTTTCTTCTAATTGGCTATCTATAATTGTTGTCACTAAGGATTTCACTCGAATAAGCTAAGTGTGAACCTAGCAATCCTGTGAAACATGGGACTACTTTCAGGTCGTGGGTAACCTATCAGAAAGTAGACCTCCAGATTAGGGGTCAGCTTCCCCTTGAGTCACCTTGAAAACTTGACTAACTTAATGAGGAAAAGGGAGAGAGTGCATGAAATTAAATGACTGAAAACAAACTAAAACTAGGTGATCCACCGAATTGATAAAAGATACACAATTGAAACAAGCTCACAAGGACAACTGAAAATAGATCTTCAACTCACAACTTGACCCTGTTGTATTTAACTTTTCAGAATTAATAAGGTACTTAGGATGCAAGGAGGGAAAAGCATTTCCACAACCCAAAACCCAATTCTGTACACAAATTAAAACTCAAAGTTACAAAACAATCCTTTGAATACTTGACTGAATCAATATGCAGATTAAGGATAAAAATATCACAATGATCTTGGCATACAACTCAATAGAAAAACTCAGAAAATCATAGAGACAACAAGGATCACTTTTGTATTCACTGTAAATAAGCTAAGTAAAACTGCGTTTCTCAGAGCTACAACACTCACCTCCAAGTGAAAAAGAATGAAGAGCTAACCTCAATCACCTAAGTGAGAGGTATATAAAGAAAAACTTCAGAATCTACATTCATGGCCTTAACCCCACTAAAAATGGAAAAATTTTGCATTTTTGGCCCATGAAGATGCCTCTTAAATCCAGATGTCAGATTCCTGGATTTGTAGGGGTAGGGGTGAAGGTGGAATCCTAAACAAAGATAAGCCATTAATTCTATCCTATCCCCTTCTATCATGCTTTGAAAAGATATTTTGACAAATGATTTATAGAATACCATTGTCAAAATTTACAATAAAATAAGCAATGATCTTAATTTATTATCTTTACTACCCCTATGCCATGATTCTAGATTTTAACAAAATTATTAAAAATGTTAATAAATAGTTCTCAACCCAATTTAGAAAAAAAGGGGAAACATATTTAATAACCCATTTACATCTTAAATTAAACCCACCTTCAAGAAAATACCCTAGCATCAAATAATTAACATTTAATTAATAAATTTCTCAACCTAATCCTTAAAAGGAAAAGGGAAAACATATTAATCAAACACTTTGAAAAAACCAATCCAAAAGAAAAAGGAAGATGCAAAAGCATCGACCCCTTTATTGCAACTCATTTGGGAAAGTTGTGAGATCGAACTGGACTTGGCCTTTGAACACAAGCTCGAAATAGAAACTTGTAGTTTTTTATCTTCATAAGGCATCAAAGTTCTGAGTTAGGCATTGTGTTTGGCTTCTGCATTTGATGTTTTTGTTGTTATCTTTCCTTTGTATCTTCGAGGACACACTTTATTTGCTGTGATTTCTCATTGTAATAGAATAATGAAACCGTTTATTTATGTTCAATCTTGATTCAATGACATTACCTTTTACTAGTTATTTCTTTCTTTGTATGGCTCTCTGCACATTTGATCACTACAATTGATCCCATGTCCTTTTCATGCACAACCCTTTTTAAGCATCAATGATTGTATGAACTTGACAACTTACTCTGCATTTGTCTGGCACTGTTTTATGTTTCTATGCTATTGGTACTTGTTGTCATTATTATGCTTAGTTTCTTAAAACGATTCAAGGCCCGTACATTGCTTGTGAGCTAGGGCATCATCATTTAATGGCTTTATTATTTGATTTCTTTGCATCTGAAATACTTGATGACCAGTGGGCTCGAGCCAGGGCATTAAGTTTTACTCATTGCATTCGGTTCATTCTTGATGCATGATACCGTGTCCTTGATTAGATTTTTGTTTACTTGATTTGTTGATGCTTGGAACTCGTGAGCCTCATTGCCATGTTGTATTATCATGCTCATTGTAAGCTTTGACTGTTGATATTTGGTATTCACTGCTCTGCATTTATGAGATTGTGGGCTTTATGAATGGCACCATGCCCTCACTATTATTAAACCGATGCCTCTTGTATTTGTTGTTGCATTGAAGCCCATTTAACTGTGGCAACATAGAGATTTCTATGTGCTCATGCGTTTAATGCTTTATGGGGCCTGTGAGCTGGATATGCATCATTATTTTATTACTTACTCTCCATCTGATTGGCGCCATTGAATTCTTTGTCTTATGTGGCAGCTCGATGTTCATTGTTATGATTACCATCCCAACCCGTGAGTAAGCTACAATTTATGACACCATTGTATATTGTTGTTGCTTGCTATTATTGTTGATGAATGACATTGTATTTGGTAGCTTGTTGGTTTTAGAATCTTGGCATCATTTGATGTTTATTTGTTGGCATATTTTTGTTGTATATGCTCATGATTCATTTGGGCCCGTGAACTATAGCATTGCATCATTTCTCTTGTTGGTTTGATTCTTGTGATGGATGCTCACTGTACTTAGAGCTCGAGAGCTTCATTGATTATCATTGATGCTTTGAACCTTTGCTGGTGCGTGCTTTGTTAAATCATTGTGATTTGCAGTTTAAAGCATTGTATCTTGGCGCCACTAAAATTTGATGGTATTCATTGGTGCCTTGTGCTTGTTCATGCCTTCTTTAATATGCTCAATGTTTGATTACTTGATGGTCCACCATACAATAATATTGTTGTTGTTATTCAGTGTATGCTCATTGTACCTTGGTCCCATGAGCATCATGCATTGCTTAATCCATATTATGTTGTATTTAGATAGATATTTCCATTTGATGTTGCATGCTTAAATCCTCACGGTGCCATGATATTTGCTGCTATTACATAGACATCATTATTCAAGAGGCATACATACAATGTTGTATTCATGATATTTCTGGTGTTTACTCATAATTGTTGCTCACTGTATTAACCATGAATGCCCACATCTCTTTAATCAGAGCACCATCACTTCTATTTTCTCCCTTTGTACTATGGATGTATCATTGTAGATGAGATTACTGCATGTTGAATTCTAACTTTTGTTTGAAAACATGTACTCATGCCATTAGATAAGTCATTTTTTCATCACTTGATGGTTGCATCTTGTTCGCTCTGTGGTATTGATGCTTCATTCACATTGTGTTGTTCACCTTTGAGCATAGTTCCTCTTTAATGCATTAGCACTTCATCATGATGATCAAAATGTCATTGGTCCAAGGAAAATGAAATGTGGGGAGAGCTTCATTACTTCATTAGATTTGTACCTTGTTGATATGTTATTTCCACTAGCATCATGCAGTGACTCTGTCTTTTGTAGCTTCTTTCCTTAGCTCAAAATGTTGATTTAATACACTTCATGCCATAAAATGTGATTGGACTGAATGTAGATTTGTGTACCTCT
The DNA here is from genome assembly GCA_027943335.1 of Chamaecyparis obtusa. Taxonomy (NCBI): domain Eukaryota; kingdom Viridiplantae; phylum Streptophyta; class Pinopsida; order Cupressales; family Cupressaceae; genus Chamaecyparis; species Chamaecyparis obtusa. Next base: position 255,336 of record BSBK01006498.1, read on the forward strand.
TCCATTCTAATTTGATTTGGTGATGCAAGCCCCTTCTATTGTTGGATGATCACACTCATTATGCTGATGGGCATGGTGGATGGTTATTGTGGGTGCATCATGATGTCACAACAACACTAGATGAAACAACAACATCTGGTGTTGCTGTTATATTATTGATGATGTAGATACCATAGTGATTCATCAAGTGTTCATGCAGCCATTACCTCCCTTTTCTATGTTGATCTCTGTTATGTGTTTCCATGCTTTTTGTTTCTTTATTATGCCTTTATGATCTCTGAATGCTCCATTGATACTGCTTCATCTGGTTGCTTCTCTCAATACTTCTGGGTCAGTGATGGTGATCATGAGCGCTCTTGGCCTGTGATGTGGTTTCTCTGAAGGAAATTTGAAGGTTTTCCTGAAAGAGCCCACATCACAGGGCAACATCATTCATTTGGATTCCAGCACCTTACAATTGTTGTTGTACATAAAATCTCTATACTTCTAGGATGGTCTTCTAGAAAGACCATCCTATCAGTACTTAGATTATCTAAATGAGGTAAAAAATAGTGAATCAACTTCTCCTATATCTACATATGGAACAAACAAGTTAGTAAAACATGGTATCTTCTTCTTCCTACATCATCTTTCTGAGTGCACATGCCCTGTAGCATAACCCTTTTTAGAAGTGTATGGCTGATTATATATATGCATGATTGTAGATGAGGATAAGTATTAGGATATCATGCATTTCTTAGATCCATTGGATCTAACCCCATCCCTCTTCCTCTTCTCTGTAGGTTTTGGATCACAGCAGTACACTAGACTAAAATCGGATCAACACTTCATTATTCCAGGAAATGTCTGGTACCCTTGTAGTTTATGTTCATCTACTTTATGTATGTCTATACTCATTTATACCTTCTTTAAAGTTGGCTATGCTCATGGCCTATGTGAGCCCAGATGAATAATCTTTCAGTTCTTTCCTTTGTACAATACATACAAGATATTGGCATATATACATGTAATACTTCAGATGTAGAAATTTATTTTCCTTTACATGTATCTTATCATGAAACAAACACAAATTTAAGAAAGATCATCTAATAATGCAAACTAGGGTTCTGTAGTCTCATCTAGTAATTAGGTCTCCAATCAAAATGAGTAAAAATATGCTAACAATAATAAATTTCTAACCTAGGATAACTTGATTAAAAGAATTTTTTCCTTCCCTAATAGGTGTTATTTCTATGAGGATGTTAAATAATTGGTTAGTATTGTTATTTTGTTTATTTTCTTGGGAGATTTGTGGTTTTCTTGTATTATGTATCAAAGTTGCTAGGGTGATATGTTCTTATCTTTGGGGCCTTTCTTTTCCTTATAATCCCTCCCCTGTCTTCTTTTGGAAGCTATTTTCCCCCCATATTACATGAGGTTTAAAATCAGAGGATTAATATAATATTTAGAGGTAGGAAGACTAATTCTTCTAAAGTGTTTGATAATACTTATTTTATTCTTAAAAAAACCCTATGTTCCTATCAAAGAAACCCTCACTTTCTCTTTATCTATTCTCAAGAAAAAAGTATATGTATGCCAAGGGAACCTTCCCCTCCTATGGTCATCTCTAACTCTACACCAATTCAAGGAATCAAGGTCTAGAGATGTGTCTACTCAGGGTCTTTCTTCCATTTTAATGTCTTAAATTTTGATGGTGATAAGAAACAGAATCTATACCCTATTTATGGGGGTGGGGCCCTTAGAGACAATGATGTGAAACTTATAGCATTCTATTCTATAAATTGTGGCATTTGGACCAACCATCACCCAACTATTATGTGGATGTATTTTGTTGTGTACCATGATTTAAGGTTGATTTAGAATTGGGATAACTAATGTATTATTATTGAAGGTGATTTGTTGAACATCACCAATTATTTAAAAGGAATTTTATAATCTATTTGGATCATACCTACCTTCATTGGAGATTCCTTTATCATTTTAAATAAGTTTATGAGCATGAATTTCATACATTTCTATAGAATGTGATGGGTTGGTTGATCATAGGATGACCAATTAGGCAATCTTAAACATGGGCCTTCAGAGATGATCATTAGAAATAATTTAGGTAAGTCAATAATCATATTAATCATGAATATGTATTACTTATGTGTGAAGGTCTTGATTTCCACTCGGGGAATAGGCACATCATGAACATTGACCCATGGTACAAACAAATTAATTATGTATCATAATTAAAGTAGATAGTGAACAAAAATTCTCGGAGAAAGAATATAAAATCTAAGATTTGGTGGAGCTCCCTTGGATACAATTCAAGGATAGTGGGATGTAAAAGGAATAGGATAGAGATGCTAAATTACAAGTTCTTGAAGAAAATGCGAAAATATGGAGAGTTGTTAAGAAACAGGAGATAAATATATTCCATGAAAGAATGAATGACTATGACACTCCTTTCGTAATTGAACTTTCCAAGAGGTGGGACACAAGGAAGGTGAATATAAATGGTATGATGTTCAATATTACCAAATATGATAGTGGATTCTATTGGATTAGCTACTAAGGATTCCAAGTCTTCGGGGATTATAGGGTTAGAGATGGGACCATCATTAAGTTCTTAAAGAAAATGGAGGAATTGATAAAGTTACATTTAGGGCATTCAAGAATTTCATTAAATAAACCTTAAGATGAAATTATCATCTACCTCATGAGACATGTCACCTTTCAAGGAAGATTCAAATATTTGTACTCATACTATCATATTATATTAAACTACTTTAGACATAGAAATTCATTCTTGTTTCCCTTTTATTTTTTATATTCTCTTTAAAATTTAGTTAGTGAATGTAAGAAGGCACATATAATGATCCCTATGCACCAAAGACTCATAGTGTTAATGTATACTTGTGTAAACTCTACAAACCCCAATGTGAGGTATGTGGAGCATCAATATTAATTTAAGAATGTTGAACTATTGGAATATAATGAAACTATAATAAGCCCTTTAAAATATCATTTCTAGCTTGTCATTCTATAAATTGCCTCCACATATAACTCTATTTTTATTCCCCTACTTCAATGGAAATTGAAGTGAAAGTAATGGCTTGGAGGTGAAGAGGGGCTATGATTTAGGTACTAGAATCTTGAAAAGGAATAGAGGTGAAAATAGTAATAAGGGGAGACATAAAAAATAAACCAAAATGGGAGAGAGTGGTGGTAGTTCTAGGGATGCAATAAATCATAGGAAGAGAAAATATATTGTGTCCCTTATCCATGAACTAACTATTGGTGGTTTAATTATAGGGATTCAAACATGTAGCTTTGATAATAGTAAGTTCTAGATGGAATTTATAAAATGGAACATATATCATTAGAAGACATGGTTGAGGTAGCAAATATAATCATACATAAGATGAGAGTGGCTTGGGAAGTCTTTAAAGCTTAGAGAATTCTCACTTAATATTTCTTCATAGAGATCGATATATGAAATATAAAAATATATATGTGGCTGAACACACAAAATATTTTTGGATAGGGTAAACCTAGGGATGGATGAAAAGCTATTATTTCAATATTGGATCTACTTTCCTAAAGTTGGAAGAATTGAAACTGATAATCTAGATTTAAAGAAAATGATATAATCCTTGAAAGGGAATAGCAAGAGGGAGAGAAATGAGATTTTAACACCAAAATAATTTCTTTAGAGTAGGAATCAACATAAATTGAGAAAAAATAAATAAATTTATTGAAATCAATGAATGTATTATTAAAAATTAACTTAATGGGCCTAAAACAATTGTTTGAAAGGTTAAAAAAGACTAATGTGTTAGAATATTTTCATAATTTCAAAGATGTATGGATGAGATTTTTCCCTGTTAATTTCATTGATGTCAAAGGTTCTATCATTAATCTTTTGTTCCAATTGAAAGGCCATATGCCACTAATCATTTTCTATTAATTTGTTGCTCCAAACTAAAGGCTATAGACCATTAATCACTATTTATCACATTGAAGGTCAAGATTATACTCTTGTAAGAAAAAACTTAAAAGTTCTATAATGTTGGATGACTTCCTTTGATATAAAAGACAAAGTTGACAATTTAAGTTAACACAGGTATGTTTGGCCAACCATATTCTCATTACAACTTAATCATTAGCTAGTTAGCTTTATTTTTCTCTATGTTGGTCAACTTCATTACGTTTGTTATTTTGGTCCTTGGTAATGGTACCTAAAACATGTTATTAATTTATTTAATGAAGTGGGCATCTTATGATAAGCACCCAATATTATACATTAGTGATGGAGTGATTAATTGAATATAAACAATTATTTATGTAAATAAATGGAGCAACAATTTATATTAGTATTAATAAAGATGTACTGAACAATATTGCAAAAGTACAACAATTTCATAAAAGACAATGATAGTGATTGTGATTAAGGTAAATAATGATTATACATACACAAGAGTAGTCAATAATATATAAAAGAAGTGGCAGTGATTATGTTGTAAAGAATGTCCAAGCATGAATAAAAGGGCATGTAGTTAATGGAAGGGTACCTCCTCTAGAAATCAATGCATCCCTTATGAAGTGTTGGGTTTCCTCATTTAAATATGAAACATAAATGGAACAAGAGCTACGATGAAGTTGGAGTCCCTACTTGGAATAAAAATAGTAGAGATAAATAGGAAATACTAATCTCCAATGTGAAGGTTAATTGTCCTCCGAGAATGTGAAAATCCTATCTCAGTTTTTGTCATGAGTAAAGAAAGTGTCACTTGTTTTTTTGAATGGTATTGAAAAACATCATATATTAGTATTTGATTTGTGCAGACTTTTGATAAATTTGAAGTTGAAAATTTTGCATATAAAAGTTCTGTATTCTACTATTTTGAATGAGTGGTTCCATTTCATTTATAAAATTCAAAGCGTTGATGTCTGTTAGTTGTAACTAGTTAGTTTGAGACCAGATGATGTAAGAGCATCAAACAAAAAAAACTAATTGTTAGAGTAAAGTATTAATTTTATTAATTAACTTTACTCCCTTCTTAAGATGTCAACTCTTTTACTTTAGTTGTTTATATTTAAACACACATGCACGAGTTGTTTTAAACTCATGCACTAGTTGTTTTAAATATAAACTTGCATGCATTAGTCTTGTAATAATTTAACTAATTATTACATGCACTAGGGTTTTCCTTTCAAGGCTTTTGATCTCCTTTATAAGGATGATCCATTGTACATTTAATTCATTCATTAATTTGAGGATATTTTCTTCTTCATATTTTTGAGTCAAACCCTTGCCCTCTTCTTGTCTCTACTTCCTTGTAACAAGTTTTTGTATGCAGGTCATCTTCGAGTTTTGTGGATTTGTATTACTCAAATCCTACATGGTATCAGAGTCTAATCTGCTACAGCTTGTTTGCGTTTGAAGGATTCGGATTAGGGCCTTTTTTTTTTGTTTTTTTATTTAAATTAGGGGGTCTCTAAATTTTGGTGCACTTTGAGCTCAAAGGGACCTCATCGTTGAGCTCGCAATGCCCAAAAACCCCTATTTCGATATAAGGCACGTCCAATTTGGACAACTTTTCATTTTGAGGTATTTTTTTGGTACTAGACAGCTTGACATGCTTCTCGAGGTAGAATTTGTACGGACTGACATGCTTCTTGAGGCAAAATTCTCTGATTTTGGCACACAAATCAAGGTAAAAATTTTGTTGTCTAGCATGAAAATTAAGATAAAAAAAATTGGTGTGCAAACTGAGGCAAAATTTGAAAAAGTCTGGCACAAATCTCGAGGCGCACATGCGATTTTGAATTTTTTTTCTTTTTTTTTCCATTTTGGGCGGTGATGGCCATTTGGCCATCAAATTTAAGTCAGTGCATGCAGTTTTAGCCCCTGGTCATATGGTGACCAGGGCCCCAGAATTTTAGCCCCAAGGGGCTTGCATGCTGTGACGACCATTTGGCCGTCAATTTTAAGCTCGTGAAGTGCTGACGTCAGCACATTTAGACACCATTTGGGCCCTCTAGTGCAACAGTTGGTATTTTGCTCATAACTTGAGCATACGGTGTCAAAATTGGGCAAATGAGATATCGTCAAAAAGCTGGTTCCGGGCTCTATCCAGATCTGGAGGTTTGAATTTTTGAATTTTTCTTTTTTGATGGTTTTTTTTATTGTCAAAGCCATATGTTCAGTTTTGCACTCCAAAAGCTCTATATTGCACATCTGGACTCCGTTTTGGGAAAGCGAGATATCATTGGAAAGCTTGTTCTGAGATATTTCTAGTTCTATGAGTCTTTTTTCCAAATTCTACTCCACATATATTTTATTCAGTTTTTTGCACTTCTGCACTCTGGTGGATATCTTGGATGTTACAGGTCCTGGGATCTCTTTCCTTTAAGGGATGACTCTTCTTAGGTTGTTCTTTTGTTTCAACAACCTTCTCTCTTATTTGAGCAGTGTATACTTCACTTTTGTAGCATTCTTTTATGCACATGCACTAAGATAAAGTGTCATTTTCTTGCATGCTTGGAATCTTGAACATGTTTGTGCTATTTGTACTCGCACTCCATTATAAAGTGCCATGGGGGGTTTGATGTTTGCCTTTGTTTGCCATCTACCTTTGTTAAGTGAGTGTTCCTTCTACGACATTAGCCTTAGGGTATCTTTATTTGTGCTTGTGCTTTCTATGCACCTTCGATGTTCTTGGTTCTTCACGATGCAGTTCTTATTGGCACTCTTTTCAATGTACCTGTCACCTCTCTCTCGTTAGCATTATGGGGGGTTTCTATTGATCGTTCTTCTGCTTCCTTGGTTCGATAGTGTGAGCTATGTATTCAGTATTTGTTCCTATATGCTAGGTGGATGTAGTGGCTGGGTACCTATGCATTTCGGTGAGATGGATCATTTACCATACATACACTCTTTCTTTCCTATTTTTGGATGCACTCTTCCAGCTTTGATTGATCAGCTCTTTAGGCTTTTGGTGTTTATGCCATCTGTATCTTCGAGTTCAGGTGTTTGCCTTTGTTTGCCTCCTGATCCGAGTAGTGTCATTTGAGGGCACTCATGTAGATTACAGTTTTCTCTACCTGGTCATATTTCTGTGGAGGATCTTCAGATCAGCAGTTACTTTTTGATAGAGTTTTCATCCTTTTGCTTCGGTGATGTTCTACATGTTCATTCTTGTTCCTATTTTTTGGAACATTCCTAGTTTTGGAGGCTTCTTTAGTCCTTCATATTAGTCTTTGTCTCTTTTTGGAGTAAAGTTTTTCCCATGTGGTTTTATCTATTTCTCCGCTTTATAGAGAATCTCCTTTGTACATGGGTACCTCATCGGGCCATGTTGTCGGGACCCATTTTTATGCTTTTAGCACTGTAGTTTCCTTTGCTTTCTTCTTGCATTGTTTGTAGCTGCATTGTTGCTCATCTTAAGGGGGGTGTTAGAGTAAAGTATTAATTTTATTAATTAACTTTACTCCCTTCTTACGATGTCAACTCTTTTACTTTAGTTGTTTATATTTAAACACACATGCACGAGTTGTTTTAAACTCATGCACTAGTTGTTTTAAATATAAACTTGCATGCATTAGTCTTGTAATAATTTAACTAATTATTACATGCACTAGGGTTTGCCTTTCAAGGCTTTTGATCTCCTTTATAAGGATGATCCATTGTATATTTAATTCATTCATTAATTTGAGGATATTTTCTTCTTCATATTTTTGAGTCAAACCCTTGCCCTCTTCTTGTCTCCACCTCCTTGTAACAGATTTTTGTATGCAGTTGATCTTCGAGTTTTGTGGATTTGTATTGCTCAAATCCTACACTAATTTTTCTTGGTTTCTTATTTCAGTTAGTTAACATACAACTTGAAATTAGTTTGGGACCAGTTAGAGAAGTTGGAACAGGACATATAAAAGATAGACAATTGGGTGTGAAGGGAAGAGCAAGTGTAAGACAAGGAAGGGAGTTGCATGAAGCAATACCTATGACTGCATAGGAAGAGGTTGTTGGGAATTGAAAGGAGGGAGAACTAGGAACTAACGTTTTACTTTCTAAAAAATGGTTTCTCATAATGGACCCAAAATGGGGAAGTGCACACAAAAGGGTAGAAGGCTTTTTTGGTGTTCCCAACTGATTGCCTAAAGAATGTCTATGAATAGCCAATTTTTATTTTGGAAGTATTGGATCTATGAATCTTGGGTAGGTGTACCCTAAACAATATCCTTTTTTTTTAAATTATAATTCCCTTTTCTTATGGATATTGTTACAAATTAGTTACCAGTGCATATAACTAAGTATATGTATGGTCTATGATAGTTTGGCTATATCCCTAATCTATAAATCTTTAGAGACCCTAAGAACAAAATAACTCTAATCCTAAAGCTAAAGACTTAAGAAAAAATTAAACAAATAACATGAAAATGGAAATAAAACTTATTCAAATGATTAAAATTTGATTCTCATCTCTATCTGAACCTTCAAGAAAATGACTCTTCAGACTAATTCCTATCTTGGGCAACATAGTCAAATACAAAATAATGTAAAAGATTCCTCATAATACAACAACTCTATATCCAGAAAGCATGCACACCTCATTGCCTTGTAATGATGTATATCCAAAACTAGTTTCCTGCAACTGATCTCCTTATCAAATCCATGAATAATTACACACGTCCCCATGGCTCTTGCAATTTTTTTTTGTATAAGTAATTGAAAGAAATTGGACTTGTTCAAGTGTTTCAACATTATCAAATTTAGCCATTATTTCCCTTGTTATCTTATTAATTGACCTCTTCTTAGAGATACTTAAGGGTTGAACATCAACAAGTGATCTCAATTTCTCCATATCCATTGTAAGTAAATGATCTAGGTTTCTATAATTAATTTTTCTCTTTACAGTTTTGACCTAGGTTTATATGTTCATCCATACCAGTAGGAGCCAATGATCCTAACTCTTCTCCAACATCCATTACTTGAGCTTCCATTGGGAGTGATCCTGACCCTTCTCTAACATACATTTCTTCAACTTGGGTTGACACTCCTGCCTGAGCTTCTCTTCCATCTTGTACTTGTTGATTGTGAGCTACATGCACAAAAATTAATCAAATTAGAAAAAAATAGAGAAAACTAAAAATAGAGACATATAAAACTCGGGCATGTGAAATTAGAGATGCATACATTCTTTAGTTTTATAATAATATGCCAATGAAGCTTCATGATTTTTTGTTCTCTACCAGGTGCCTTTTTCTTGCAAATTTACTTTGCCTTCCCTTCTTGTTTCCCATTTTTCGTTCTTAAAAAAATTATTAGTGATAAAAATCTTGCATATATTAACTTGCGTATGTTTCTATAAAAAAATGGTGAATTAAATTGCATATGTTTCTTAAAAAATGAAAAAAAACACTTTTTAAAAACAAATATCAAAATGAATAGTCATGATCGAAAAAAATAAAACTGGCCAACCCATTTCGGGCAAACATGCTTGGTAAAAACATCCGATGGTTTCCTTCTCGTTGTACTTTTTCCAGGGGTGTTTGTGTGAACGGGCCTTCATGCGGAGGGGACAGAGTTTATTCGAATCCCCTTTGCACAAAGGGGTGTTTAGGTGAAGGCCCTAAATATGGACTTTTCCCCCTAAGCCAACAAAATTCTAAATTTTTTTGCCCTTTTAGGGTCTCAATCAAGGACTGAATAAAAAAAAATTTGAAACAAAAAAATGCTAGATAATGCGGCTCAAAATAAGCTTTACAATGACTATAATTTTAATATATATTGAGTTTGTTGTGACTTTCTATTTTTAGTTTAATTAAACATAGGTTGTATGTCCATTTAGCAACTTCTCTCTTCGACGCTTATGGAAAATAGTAAATTAAGAAAAAAAAATGAAAAATATCTAGGAAATAGGTATTTATGTTACCTTTCTATCAAAAAAGAAAAAATAAATTTTGATATATATAGATCGAGTTAGAGCAATATGAAGGAACCTATGTCTAAATTACAATTAATGTCACTTCATAACTCAATATTTACTATATAAACTTTTCAACCAAATTGAACGAAACCAATTGGATCCTCTAGATATTGGTGTCACAAATCTAACCTTGAAAGAATTATGTCGTTACCATTTTTGGAAATTTTTTTAATGCTGATCCAAGGTAATGTCACTCCTTAAAAATGTTGATTTTTCATACAAACTAATTTTCGAAGGAGAAGGAAAAATAGATACAAACCAATTCCAATTTTATTTTAAAAAATATATTTAGAAAGTAGAAATAAAATGCTAAAAGTCACTAGTTTACATCATCTTCAAATTCTTAATGGTTTTGCAGCAATAGGTGTCTGAAAGTGAAGTTTTTTTCCAGAATGTTTGTCTCAGTGTCAAAGTTGGCCAAAAAGTGGGACATAGTATTGTGGGATCACCCCCATACTCTACTCAAAATACTTTGATCCACCCCTTGAGTAGATGTTATAAACAAAATATGCAACTTAGAAAGAACAAATTGACAAACAAACAAAATTCTTGATTCCTTTGTTTAAAAGAAATACATTTATATTCATGGAGATAGTTACAAATAATATGCACATAATGCTTGCAATAAAACTCAATCTGAAAAAGAAAGTATTACTTAGAAATTCATTTACATTGGTGAGATATTCTCATCGAGAAACCCAAAATTAGAACAAACTAAGTCATCAGATAATTATCTCTAAAAAATGAATGCCTTACATTAAAAGTTCAAAACATAAAGAACATATAACAATTGGAATGGAAACCCAAAACAAAGGGAAGAAAGAAATAAGAAGGAAGAAGAGAAGCCCTAAATCAGATATCGTCATGACACTTGGCAACTATAGGTTAATCAAAATCTCATTAATAAAATATCTCTCCTGTGCAAATTGACAATTGTTTCCTCCCCTCTAACCTGATCTGCAATAAAATATACTCTCTCTTATTGCAACTTACTGACAATTATATCTTTATCTTTATCTCCTCTATACTCCTTATCTACAACTTGCATTCTAACTTCAATATCTTCACAAATAAAATCAAAGAAAGAATATGCAACATAATGAACATGATATTTTTGGACAAATTATCTCTGGAAAAACCTCGACGGGAAAACCAATACCATAGATGAGGAATTATAATAAACTTGAACAAATCAAGAGACACATGAATTTCTTGCCTCTTACTGGAAGAGCTTCGATGATATTCTCCTCCGTAAACTCTTCTCCCAATTTCTCCTGCTGAGATTCCACAACTGCTATCTCCAACACTATCACCACGCCTTTGCTATCACAACAAAACTATTTGCTAACACTACAAATGCTTCACAAGTCTATTCCACAAATGGCCACTAACCTCCTTTTATACTAGTCTCATTAGAAAACCAATGACCAAGATTTAATTTCAATCAACGATTGAGATAAATTAGATCTTAACAACCCATAACAAATTGGTTTCTACATGTCCCTACAAGAATCACTAAATTAATTAAATAATTATCTCTACTCTAACAAATTCTCCATAAAACAATTATTTACTAATTTCTTAGGAATGGATGAACAACTATTCAAGCTACCCAAACTAACACACCCCACCCTCCTAATTGGCCTTCCTCGCCTCTTAGTATGTCCATTGCACACCAAGATACTATTGCTAATTATTTTATATTAAACATTTGAAATGATCTTTCTCTAAATAATGCAAGCATATCTAAGCTTCTTATTATGATTAAGAAGTACAAACACTTTCACCCCTATCTAAGGGTTATTTAGCTTTTAAAAATCAAGACATCTCCTTAGTTGGACTCTTAACGTACTTGAAGTCCTTTGTTACTCATTGATAAGGACTAAATTGTACATATCCTTACAAAAACAGAGCCAACTATGTAGCCGACATATTCCCCCACAACATCTTTATGCATGGCATACCATCAACATCTATATCCACTGGTATGTCTCGTCATTGTAAGTACTGTACTACATACGAGTGCTTACTAACCATGTCAAATCATTTGTAACTGAATATTTAGTTTTATGCATTACAAATAGAATTAAATTATTTTATTTAAGGGATTGATAAAAAAATATCTATGCACAAAATACAACTTATCTTGTTATATAAAAATGCTTAATATTGCAATCAAAAGTAACTTGTTTATTTTAGTGAATTATATTTTTTATATTATCATTTTAAATAATGTATAATTCTAAATTTTATTATAAAATTAGATATTTATATTTGATTTTTCTAATCACTTTATAATTACAAATTTGTATAAAATATTAATTTAATTTTATAAATTTTAATTTAAAATTATAGTACATAAAAAATAATTGTTGAATAATATAAGTTAGTTGATGTCGAAAATAAATTTAAAAACTTAAAATATAAACATAAAAACATTACTATTCATCAAAATAGTAAAAAAAAATCTTGTTTCTATATAATTAAAAAAAATTGAAAATTATTTAGAAATACAAAAGTTAAAACCATTTAAATATATTCACTCAAAATTAAATTTTTTTACCAATCTATTTTTCATGGGAACTTTTGCCATTCTTATATTTAAAATTTTTTAATATTGGATTAGGGTTAGGGTGGTGGATAGGATTTAAGTTTTAGGGTTACAATTATGATAAGGGTAAGGGGTTACATCATGATTATTATTATATTTAGGTTACGATTCTAATTAGGGTTAGGGTTATTGTGGTTAGTTTTATGGCTAAACTAAGGGTTTTTATTATGGTTAGGATAATATTTAGATTTATGTCATTATTAGAGTTAGGATTGTGTTTATATATGGGTTATGCTCTTCTTTAGGATTATGATTATGGTTAGGATTACAATTTAATGTTTGTGATAAAGTTTAATGCTAAGATTTATGATTATGGTTTGTGATTTAAGATTTATGATTACGGTTAGGGTTTACATCATGGTAAGTTTTATGGTTAGAGTTAGGGTTTAGGGTTCTATATTATCTCTTCCCCACCCTCTCTATTTATATCTCGTTATCTATAACTCTCTTATTCACTCTATCCCTCTAGTAGCATTACTCTATTACTCTATATCATTCATAATTAAATATTTTTAAATAAAATCTCCTTACACATATTCTTATTTAAAAATTTATTTAATTAATATAATCATTTAAAAAATAATACTAAAACTTATTTGAGACACCAAAACCTCTCATATATCCTTTTATCTTTTGATGCAAACTAATGATTCAAAAGGCTAATGACAAAATATTAATCTAAGTAAACAACATTAACAAAACTAATATTTAAATAAATTTACATAAATAAAAATTATTTTCATTAAAAACCATTATGTTTTTTATTAATAAACTATTATATTGAAACTCTTATTTTTTTACAATATATATAAAAAAAAAGTTGTGCTTAGAGCTGCACATATATATCTTTCCACCTAATTTTATATATAAACTAATTTAATTCTATTTCTAATAAATAAATTTAGATTCTAAATATTTAACAATATTGTATAACCTAGCAAATGTTTTGACATAGTTAACACACTATATGCATAAGGATGTTGTGGGGAATCTCTGGCTGCATTGCCGGCTCCCAACCAACTCTACTTATTCAGCCAACCAAATTAAAAAAAAACATACATCCCTAACTTTTAAAATTTTATTATTTGTGAGAATAATTGTAATGATTTGCTTGTTTTGCAACCCAACTACATTTTCCATAGTTGTTTTAATGAAGGATTTTAAACATTGCCGGCAATCAAGTAATATTTATTTCTAATTTTATTTTAAATTTAAATATATCCTTGAATGTAGCATCCACCTTGTTGTTTTTTTCTTTATTAAATTTGGCGATTATTATTCCCTATCTATAGCCAATTCAGACATACATTCTTACGTATTCATACTTTGGACTATCTTTAATATTTAGCATGTTTTGGATTTATTGTAGCTGGTCTGCATTTGCCATGCAGAAATATAAATATCATATTATAGAATTTTATACCTCAAAATATGTTAGAAAACCTCGTGGATGCACATGAATAGCTTTTACAAATCTCGTCTTGAAAATATAAAGACAGTTGCAATGTAATGTCAATACCTATATGGGACTTTTAAAAAAAATAAAAATTGTATCTAGTTTTTGTTTGATCTTTTTAGACTATCAATCTAGGATGCATTATTTTGTCACCATCACTATTTCTAAATATAGAGTGTAGGTTATTATTATAGTTGGTATAGTTTTAGGGAATATGTTGTTTTCTATTAATAAACAACATTACAAGGGTGTATGCTTGTTTTTAGTGGTTTGAATTGTGAATATTAATGACATTATAATAAGGACATTAAGTAGATGTTTTAAATGTGTTTTGATTTTTAATTAATTTAAATTCTATTAGATTATAAAAGAGAAAGTATTATTATTTTATAATAAAAATAAGAATTAAGATAGTTGCATTTAATATATATTCTTAGTTATTTAAGGTAACAATGAATTTATAAAGTAGACTTAAGAAAAATATTAATTTATATGTTGGTATACTAATATTTTTAGTCGGGTTATGTGCTACCATCTTAGAATGGGAAAAAAATAATTTTGTCGTACCTACATATTGGGAGGCAAAAGCACACAAGAAAATGTTTTGGAAGCAAGTAGAAATGTACATGAATACCCAAAACAATTCTAAACAAACTAATATTAAATGAAGTAATAATAAAGAAGAAAGTTATGCAAACCTTTATTGTGGGTGGTTTCTTTGAAGTTTTCTTTTTTCTAGGACATAAAATGTTTGTGACTACTTAGGATGTAACCTTCACATCAACCACCTCTCTTAGAAAAATGGCTAGTGAGAGAAAATTGCCCAAGATCATAATGACCCAATAGGAGTTTGAATCTCCATGGACACAAAACAATTCCATAATTTAATCAATGCACTATGTAATGAATGATAATACATGCATTATTTTTAACCTAAATACATTTTAATTTATAGTTGAATTTTTTATATTGTGATTTTAGCTAGACTTGATTCAATGGTGTGGTACATAATAAAATTATAGGATCTATTTTCTACCAAAATACTAGGACTATTACTATTTTTTTTTCTTTTTTACGATTTTACTCTATGATAATTCATTGTGATCCAATAGAGTTGTGTGACACTTTTTACAACATTCATTAAGGTTTAATTTCAACAGGTTTAATAAAATTGAACAAAACATCTCAAATGCCTAAATTTTGTCAACTTGATGCATTCTCGGACAAATAATATTTGTTTTCACTGTAATTTTATTGCTTCCTTCTAAAGAGATATAATCTCAACAAGTTTGCATGGGTGTTAAGAGTTAACAGTTCTTAGAAGAAGGTAAATGGAAAATATTTGAAGCTTCTCATGAAGTCATGGTGTGTGGGGTGATCTTGATCCCATAAAAATTGTTTTTGTCATAAATATAATATATTTTATTTATCTATAGTAAGTCTAGAACAAAGTACTTGACTTTGGTTATATAATATGTAGGTGCGCCCATTTCATTTAGTTTCTATTGTTTATTTTTTTTAATTGAATATTTTGATAGCAAAAATTGCATACCTTGCACTTTCCCCTTTTGTTTTGAATGCACTTTCACTCTATCATGTTTCTATAAAAAGAGTTGAAACGTAACCTCTAAACAAAATAATTCGTAAGTAAATAAAATAACTTTGACATCTTTCTTCATTTTTCAAAAGACACTCCAAAATATTTCTATTAATTTTATATTATATAATTTTTATCTCTTTTCAAATATAGGAGAGACGGTACTAAAGTAGAGCATCTGAACTTGTCCTCTCCCCAAATCCAATGCTAGTATTCAAATCACTCTCCATTTTGTACAAAATTTATTTGTCTAAGTATCATGCTTATAAATTTTGGTTTTGAGTCAATATGTTCAAATATGATACTACATCAACATGCTTTTTGTTAATGTGTTCAAAATGATCTTAAAAAAAGTCTCATAATTATGCGCTAAATGGTGTCTAATCAATGTATTGATATAACATCATATAATTGATTAATTTTTTAGATATTAAAAAGTACTTTTAAGAATTAAATTTAAGACGACTATTTAAATGCTCCATACTAAAAGGTTCATTTTGACCCAAGTCTATATAGATAAATATAAGAACCTTCTAAGATTCTATCCACTACCTATATGCATATTTCTTTACAATTGTTTTTAATTTTAAATTGCTATTGTACAAGCTCATTACATTGTATTGACAATTGCCTGCAATTCTCGCACCTTCATTCTTATCCAGTACATCACCCACTAGGAAACAATGACCGAATGTAGAGCTTCTAGAAGGAATATCATGTGAAGATTTCTTGGGAAAGTAAGGCCCTAGGAAAAAATAAAATATCTCTTTATGCATAAATCCATCCAAATATGCCAAACAAAAGACTTTATCTTGGCTGGTTCACACATTTCATTGGATTTTTCTTCAATGCCAATAGACAAGGTCACTTAGATTAAAGGTCGCAGATTAGTCAAAATATGTCAATTCATGTTGTCTTATCATCTGGACAGATTCCAAATTCTGACATAGAAGGAAATTGATTTTATTTCATGGTCCACACGTTTCTTGTATATTTTTTCAATGGAAGAAAGCCATTTTTTGATCACCTGATGTACCTCACCAGTCACAGTGAGTAAGCTCATTCCATGGCTTCTTCCTTTGAGATGCTCTCATTCTGTTTTCTATGCCTTCTGCTGCTAGGCATTAGTAGTGGAATAACTGAGCCCTCTTCTCCAGACCTAGAGTACATATTGGCCCTAAAACAGGCTCTTTCAGATCCCTACTACCATCTCCAAAACTGGAGTAATATTAGCTCCCCCTGCACCTTTAATGGCATAAAATGTGACAACAACACCCATGTTGCAGAAATTGATCTAGCGAACTTTGGTCTTGAAGGGCCATTCCCGTCTGTAGTTTGCAGTCTGCAAAAGCTCACATTCTTATCCCTGTTCAACAATTCTATCATAGGGGAGATACCCAGTGATGTAACCAGATGTACCAATTTGAAGCATCTAAACTTGTCTCAGAATTATCTTACAGGCCTACTCCCTGGTTTTTTATCAGAGTTATCAAGTTTAGAAGTCCTGGATTTGTCAGGCAACAATTTTTCAGGTGAAATTCCTTTGGAGTTTGCTCAGTTCAAGAATTTGCAGACACTTGATCTTTACTACAATCTGTTGGGAGGAACTATTCCTGGATTTTTGGGCAATTTGACAAACTTGGTAATTCTAAGATTGACCAATAATCATTTTGATGGCGGTGTGATTCCTCGGGAGATTGGGAAAATGGTCAAACTGCAGCTGATATGGTTGAGCCAATGTAATCTACAAGGTGAAATCCCAGACTCTATTGGTGGATTAGCAGAGCTTCAGCAATTGGATGTTTCTCAAAATAACCTAACTGGGTCTTGGCATGGATTCATTAGCAACCTTGTAAAGTTGAGGAGTTTGCAGCTTTACAGTAATAGGCTCCAAGGTGGGATTCCAGCAGATATTGGGAAGATGAGCTACTTAGAATTCCTTGATGCTTCATACAATGAGCTCACGGGACAAATTCCTCAGAGTGTAGGTAATTTAAGCATGCTGAAATCTCTGCAATTAATGAATAATTATTTGTCTGATGAGATTCCTTCTAGTCTTGAAGGTCTAACTATGTTGAGCAATTTGTCTCTGTTTAATAATTCACTTCATGGACAAATTCCTCAGAAGCTTGGAAGTAACACCCAGTTTTCCATTTTTGATTTATCCAGCAATCAATTAAGTGGGCCATTACCATCCCAGCTTTGTAATGGGGGGAAGTTGTTGTATTTGAATGTGTTCGACAATATGCTCAATGGTAGCATATCAACACTTAATAATTGCTCAAGTCTTCTAAGGCTTAGAATGACAAATAATCAGTTTAGTGGAGAATTTCCAAAAGATTTATGGGGATCTCCAGGACTTTATTTGCTACAACTCAGTGGTAATAAATTTGAAGGCAACATTCCCGCAGATATCGGCAGTGCAAAGAGTCTGTCGAAATTGGAAATCAATGACAATTACTTCTCAGGTAAGCTTCCATCTGAAATTGGCATGATAAACTCTCTGTCCTTTTTGAATGCAAGAAATAATAATTTCTCAGGAAGCTTACCAGATGAGTTTGCTGGATTGAATCAACTAGAGGTATTAGATCTAGCCGGAAATTCACTTTCAGGAACAATTTCCCCAAATATTAGATCATTGAGACGGCTTGCAGTACTGAGTCTGAAACAAAATGATCTATCAGGTG
Source organism: Chamaecyparis obtusa (assembly GCA_027943335.1). Classification (NCBI taxonomy): domain Eukaryota; kingdom Viridiplantae; phylum Streptophyta; class Pinopsida; order Cupressales; family Cupressaceae; genus Chamaecyparis; species Chamaecyparis obtusa. The sequence goes on from BSBK01006498.1 coordinate 273,667, forward strand.
AAATTCCTGTGCAGATTGGTTCTCTGCAAAGCCTAACATACCTTGATTTATCCAATAATCATTTTAGTGGACAGGTGCCTGCTTCCTTAGCCGGCCTCCATCTGAATTTCCTCAATCTGTCAAGCAACGAGCTCTCTGGCATAGTCCCCAGTGGCTTGAAAAAATACAAGGGAACATTTTTAGATGATCCAAAGCTGTGTGGGGAAGGCTTTTCAGACATCAAACCATGTGCCTATAGGAAAGGCCATTTGAAGATTTGGGTACTCAGTGTTATCCTTTTCTGTGCTGCTATAGTTTTGGTTGTTGGGTTGGGATTCTTCTACAAGAACTATTTCTATGTTTCCAGTGTTGAAGACATGGAAAAGATTGATGCAGCCCCTTGGAAACTGGTGACCTTCCACAAGCTACCTTTTCATGAGCACGAAATTGTGGACTCCCTCAATGAGGCGAGTGTAATCGCTACCGGTGGAGCTGGGAAAGTCTACAGGGTAGATTTGACAAATGGTGAGACTCTGGCTGTGAAGAGGCTTCCTGGCAGAAAAAAGACAGAGGACTTAGGGTATGACAGCGGATTCAAAGCAGAAATTGAAACATTAGGGATTATTCGACACAAGAGCATTGTCAAGCTCTGGTGTTGCATCTCTACAGATGATTCGAACCTTCTAGTTTACGAATACATGCCAAACGGAAGCATAGGAGATATTCTTCATGGCCCTAAACCCTGTACCCTGGACTGGCCTACGAGGTACACAATTGCCTTAGATTCAGCTCAAGGTCTCTCTTATCTTCACCATGATTGCAGCCCTCCTATTATCCACCGTGACATAAAATCAAACAATATCTTGTTGGACAAGGAATTTCATGCTCATGTGGCCGATTTTGGCCTTGCCATGATCTTGGAAAAATATGAAAAGGGATACGAGACTATGTCTTCAGTTGCAGGATCTTACGGGTACATTGCACCAGGTAACATAAACCTAGCTTGCATGATTTTTTTTCTGCTTTTAATCTACCCATTTTGGAATCTGGATGAATACCTTTTATAGCAATTAGCATGTCCATATTTCAAAGGTTGTTGGTGAAGTGATGCAATAATCTCCAGAGGATGCAATCCGGAACTGAGAACCTTCAACATATAATGCAGTATAACAGCAATATGTGAGAGGTTTTTAAAATTCAGAAAAATTACAAGGATATAGGCTGAACCACCTCAAATCTAAGAAACAATGAAATGAATAAATAGATTAATTACTGAAGTTAGGGGCCTTTACAGGCTAGCAGACCTTTTAAAAGCATAAAGTGATTTTTAAATCAAAGGCCATCACTCGCTCAGTTCGGAAAATTCTCCATGCCATGCGGGTCCCTACAATATTAAAGTGTATATTGTTAACTACTCCATGTCTAGATGAAAACAAATCTGCGGATTCTTTTTCTGTAACAACCAGCAAAGACAGGAAAGAATCGTTGGAATTTGAACTGCCTGGCATAGTGGAAAGAAAGAACCGCCAGAAGTTGAAATAATGGTTGAAATAGTGCGCCCAACTATTGTAACTGACACCAGCTATTTATGGTAAAGCATCTATTTTATTTTTGAGGCGCCAACCAAGGAATGCCAACGTTCAACAATGCCCAGATTTGATTAAAAGAAATCTATAAACCTCAGACAGCAAACGGTGTTAGAAGGTTTGAAGTGAGAAGTCCAGATTCCAACTACACCCACCAGAGAGAAAACACACAGCAAAAAGAACAGCAATATGAAATAACAAACAAACCTGCAACAAGCAAAAAGCAGAAGAAAAAAAATTAAAATTAAGATCTTTTTGGGTGTGCAGGAGTGCATTAGTCCCGAAATGTTTCTGCTACAAACCAGAAATAAATTAATCATTCACAACATTATGGTGAATCTGATTAATTTTCTTTGCAAAGCTTGGATATTGAATGAATTAGTTCATCCTTTCGCGAATACAAAATCATCAGGCATGTGGGTTTTCACCTGAAACAATATTAGAAATTGAGTCACAATTCTGGACAGAACATAAAGTTCGGATGAAACTAGCAAGTCAATGGCAGAGAAATCACAATCAGAGTAGAACCTTTGCTTCAGATAATAGTTTGCCCAAATTTGAAACATGGTATCAAAGTAGGGTTACAGTCCAGAAATGAAGTCTGCAGGTCAGACCCAAAAACTTTGTTAGAATATGAAATCCACTATTCCAGAAAGAACCTAGAAATGTAACAGTAAGCCCCAAAAACATTTCCAGAATCTGCAATTCACTCTACAGGGGTCTTGACAGTCCATTGAGCAGCACAAAAGCAGAGCACTTGAATATCCATCCAACAGGGGCCACAAATGCAAAGGACCTGAGTGTCCTGTAATCAGCATGAATGCGGACTGAAACAATCAATAAGAGTTTTGGAAGATCCTGTTGTTGTCTTTGCTTTCCATTGATTACTTGATGCATTTGTTACATTTTACTTAGTTTCATTCCATTTTTGCAGAGTTTTCTTACACACTGAGGGCTACAACAAAGAGTGACGTGTATAGCTTTGGAGTGGTGCTCTTGGAGCTGGTGACAGGCAAGCGCCCAGTTGACCCATCATATGGAGAGGGAGCCAACATTGCCAAGTGGGTTAGCAGAATGCTTGAGAAGGAAAATGGGTTGCAAGAGATTTTGGATCTTCAAAGTTTCAGTTTCTACAGGGACTCAATGCTTTCAGTCCTTGGAATTGCTCTTCATTGTACCAATTCCTTGCCTGCCAACAGGCCTACCATGAGGAATGTGGTTGAAATGTTGCAGGATTCAAATCCACTCCAGGAATCAAACGTGTCCTCCAGGGAGCTGGTAGGCCATAAGTTGCGGCGCAGTAGGAGGGAAGAATGATACAGAAGAAATTTTAGTGGATGCTACTAAGTAGTGCAGTACATCTCTTTTGGGAATTTAAGCCTGGGCTATTTTAAAGGAAAGACCTTTGGCCCACTGCTTGAACTGTCTCAATTAAGTCAGTAGTCTGATACTAGTCTCATACAGTACCTTCAAGGATTCAATTAACAGGTTGGGCAAAGGAATAAAAGGCCTTTTGAGAAAGAAGCTGAAGCAGGGTGATGGGTGCAGACTGCAGACATTGTTGATAATCTTAAGGATCAAAAACTGTCTGGCTGCTTCATTGCTGTATCATATTTTTCCCCGTACTTATGATATCAAATGAGCAAGCAAACAATGCATCGAAGAATCGCCTGATGCTTTGCAACTAAACCTTATCTTTTTGTCCAGATGACTCTATCCATGTCTGAGTTGTAAAACATACAGTTTATCTACGTCAATATCACAGAGTCCATGTGATAGATAAATTTTGCAAGTACTTTTTTCTTTAAATCAAAATTTAATGTTGCTTATACTATTCCTGAGTGTCCTGCAGCCCTGCTAATGTTTTGGGTCAAAACATGCTACTTTCGTTACTTTCTTCACTGGTTGTTTTGAATTATTAAAAAAATAAAATTATTTAATTTAATTTAATGTATTATAAAATTGAATTATGATAGCAATATCATAATTTGATTTGTTCTAGAAAATATCTTCTATTTATCAATTAATGAGTTCAAATATGTTCTATAATAGATGTTTAAATACATATGGGTGGCCTCCCAAAAGGTCAAATGTTTCACCACTATGTGCATCACCTAACTGTAATGAGTGCTAAGTGTAGCATTCATTCTCATGAGAGATAGGTTCTTTTGAACTACTCATATAACATGGGTCAATGAGTTTGATTTGAAAATTATATAGTTGGATTGTGGTGGCAATATCATAATTTGACAACTTGTAGAAAATATCTCCTACTTATCAATACAACTAGTAGTTACACGTGCAATGATAATCATATAATCATATAATATGTTGTTTGTGATCTTTCTAAACATATAATCATATAATATGTTGTTTGACCTTTCTAAAGTGAAAGCTAAAAATTATATATTTTTTTGAAATATTTATTCAAACATGCATTTTTTATTTATTGAATTTAGAAATATTTTATGTTTAGTTACAAATGAAATGTTTTTGATAAATTAAAAATTATGTATATTATTTTTGAAGTATTTTATAGGTAGATATTTTTTTATAAATTAAGAAATATTATATTTTAATGATTAAAAATTTGAAACATAAAATTTTTAGTAGTTTTATATTGGTATGTTTAAGATTTAGAAACAACAATCACATTCTTTTAATAAATATACTTTCAATATATAAATTGATATAAGAATTAATAATATTTTAAAATAAATTAAATCAAAATAATTATAAATTTAAATTTAAATATTTCATATAATTTTTTTAATCTTTTAAAAGTAAGCAAACTACTCACCCTACAAAAATCAAATGATCTTGTTATATATTTTTTTATTTGCTAAATTTTATTAAGTGAGGGTAAAATAAAACAAGATGTAAATAAATGTCTACCACACAAATAAATACATTGAAAAGACATTTACAATATATGTCAAAAATGAGATTCTCCCCTTGAAATTATAAAAACTTGTTTGCGGAATCAATGCTTTTGCATTTGAATTTCTTATCATGACAAAAAATAGAGCACAAAACAATAAAACAATCTACCAATTAGAGCAGCTAAATTATAATATAAAAAAAATATTTATTTGTAATCTCATTAATTGAAAATAATTTATCTTATTGGACCTTTTTTTTAGAGTATATTGCATTTTTTCGATTTTTATTACAACAAGATTTTAGAAATTACTATACTCAACATCAACATGATTCATATATATATATATATATATATATATATATATATATATATATATATATATTCTCTCACCAAATATATTTTCTTCTCATAACAAATATAATTTTACAAACCTATTTAATTTTGTATGATAATTTTTTAAATATAATTTATTAAAATAATAAATCTACTTTAAAAATTATAATTTAAATATATATCTTGAAATATTAACATTTTGTAGATAAAAGATCTAGTTTTTAAAATAAATTGAGATCATTTAAAAAATTATAAACACATAAATTGTACAAATTTTTATTAACATCATTAATATCTTACTTATTCATAAAAGTAAAATTATACCAATTTGATCATGATGAACTAGATATATTTCTTAATAAATTAAATATATATTTGAAAAAGGTTATAGATTTATCATTGTCCTAATCAATATCTTCCATCATTTTCATCATTCCAATTCAATTATTAGGGCTCGTTTGGTGCATGGAATACAAAATGCTGGATATAGTCAATTCTGGAATATGCTACAACTCTGGAGGATACATATCCTCAAAATGATATCTAGAATATGTGTTGGAACCGTTTGGTTCACCCAGAAGATGATTTTGCACTGCAGAAGAATCCATTCTTCCCCTGTGATTTTGCACTGCAATAGAATCCAAATCTTTCACTGTAACCGCGTTTCCTCATCCACTTGAAAATGGGGAGATTCAGCGCAGTCGTTTCCATTATTTTAATGGTGGCATTGATGGGATTGTGTGTGACTGTTGGTCTAGAGGCAACACCAAATTCATCGCCACCATCCCAAACCCCCAATGTACCAGCGCCATCTAAAAATTCATCACCGCCATCTGAAACCCCCAATTCACCACCACAATCTGAAACGCCCAATTCACCATTGCCATCTAAAGCATAATGGTTTAATAATGACGCCAAACAAAATCACCCTCCCTACAGCTGTTGTTGCAATCCATTCAGTTCTAGGAAGAGGACTTCATAGCCGCTGCAGAGTAGCCTTGCGAATGCGAACGATGAAAACGGTGAAATAAAAATTTCGGACGTAAATTTTTTTTATTATGCAATCGGATCCGACTGGCAACATAAAATTGGCATTTGAAAAGTGGAATTAGAGCTTGAAATTCTAATTCCACCTTTTCAAGTGGAAGATGAAATGCCCATTTTGTGGGCAAAATTGGAATTTCGATATTCCAATTCCTGCTTGTTTGGATGGACACAAACATGAAATTCAATAATCCAAAAATCTAATTCCAAAATTAGAGCCCATATTCCATGCACCAAACATGGCCTTACTAGAATGGTTATAGATGTGGAGACATTCATACACTTCTTGTAGTACCCCGCCCCTAGTTCGATTTTATAAATGTTATGATTATTTTAGGAGGATAGATTATATGCTAGGAAATCATTGATGCTTATGATTTTACTGACCCCATACTTGCATGTGTATGGTTGATGTGTTTGTTTTATATTTCTTCTTGACGTGTTTGATGTGGTTAAGGGACGAAGTCGTAGTTACTTGCTTGTGAGATCCACACGATCGACCAATCCCTGCCATTATCTGTTATATATATATATATATATATATATATATATATATATATATATATATATATATATATATATATATATATATATATATATATATATATATATATATATGTACATGCAGGTTTTGTATGCAGGTGCATGTACCGGGCATCGACTTCCTTGAATTCTCAAGATGAGCATGCCCTATCGCAATATCTCAAATGGTAAGATAGGGGAGATAACACAGGTCCAAAACCCTAACCTAAGCCCATTTGTCTTAGGATTGGACAAGTATCAGTTTGACTACCCTACCTGGATTTGTCTAGTTGACAAGAATTTGTGGATCCTTTTTTGGTGTTGCTTGGTTTTACTTGGTTTGATTTTACCTTGTTTAACTTTAGTTGATTTATTTCTTAAGTGGGTGATTTTATGTGATTATTAATGTTATGATTATAGTTGAATTTAATACTAATCATGTTCCTATGTTTATTTAAGAAAAATTAATTAAAAGTCAATTATCTGATTATTTGGATTAATCAATTATTTAATTGGAAATTAGATTTTAATTATGCTTGTGTTCTTTATTAAATAATTAAATATTTGATTGCATGGTTTTAGGATGCATTAAATATTTAATCTATTTAATACATATTTTAATTATAACATGTGCATTAATATTAATTGAAAATTGAATTGTTTTAAAAAAGTAATCAACTTGTTTTTAAAAGTCAAAGTTGAGTTGTGCATGAAAAGTGTTTGTAATTTATTAACTAGATTTTCTTTCAATTTCTGATTGGAGTTTGATTAGGAGTTAACTGTTGAGTCATCTCTAGGGTTTGCATGAAATGGGGAATTGAATCCCTAATAGGGGGAATTGCATTCATTTTGGAGATTAGACAAGTTTTGGAGGAATTTTGGGGGAGAGAGCTTGGATTTGGCATCTTGAGAATTTTGGAGAATTTGAATTGTGTGATTCTTGCTTGTGCATCTGGATTGTGTGCCTATTTTCTACATAGTTTCAGATCTGTAGGTTGGATTGATTTTGGAAAAAATTCTGCCTTCAGATCTTCAAAGGGTTTTCATTTCAGTTTCTAGCTTTGGATCTAAGGTAGGCATCGAATTTTGCCTGTTAGTTCCGTTTTAACATTTATTCAGCTTTCTCTGTTTGTGTAAATTTCTATGCATCTCATTCGGTAGATCTGCGATTTTCTTGAATCTGGGTATTTAGGAAACCCTAGTTTAGTTGATTTTTTATTTTTTTATTAAATTTTAGTATAGTACCGTTAGGCTGGCAAAATTTCGTTGAAAGATTCTTTATCAAACTCCTAGAAAACGTTAAATCAATTCTATAATATAGTTTAACTATAGTGCCGAGACGTCTCTTATAGAGAATGATGAGTGGAATATGGCGATCTAGGACTGTAAAGAGACCATTGGGGAATATGTGAGTGACTACCGGATTAATGAAGATTGGATCGACTTGGGGTTGAGGGACATCAGATTTAAAGAGGTGAATAAACAACTGGTTTATTAGAGATAATAAGCTTGATGAACTGATTTGGGGCCCTTCAATCTTTGGCAAGTTCTTAGTTGCCTCTGCCTCGGCTCTTCTCATTCCTCTGGAGGATCAGCCTTTCTGCGCTCAAGTATGGAATAAAGATCTAATCCCTAAAATTAACATGTTTTTTTGGTTTCTTGTCTAGAATAAAATCCTCACTATGGACAACCTCATGAGAAGAGGGTTCCAAATGCCTAATAGATGCATCCTGTGCTGTGAAGAAGCTGAGACTTGTAATCACCTAATGATCCATTGCTCCTTTGCTAGAGAGGTCTGGGACTCCATCATTAAATCTCTGAACTTGAATTGGGTTAAACCTCAAAACATCCAGGATTGTTCAGCAATGGTAGAGCCCTTTTCATGACAAAAATGCTAAAGATCTCTGGAAACTTGTTTTTCCTCACTTTACTTGGAAAATATGGAAGGAGAGGAACAACAAAATCTTTAGAGATAAAAAAGCTACCCCCCTTTTGGTTGCTAACTCTGTTTCTAGAAGTCTAATGGAGAACTATAGAAATATTGGTAAGAAGGATACCAACTCTTGGAATCCTAATCCTAAGAAGGATTGTACCATCTCTTGGGAGAACCTGAAGAGCAGAACGGATCCAAATCCTAGAGACAATGTTATGTGGTCTGCTCCTCTCTCGGGATGGTCAAAAGGGAACTTTGATGGTTTTGCTAGAGGAAACCCTGGAAGGGCTCGAGGGGGAGGCATCATAAGAGACTGGGCCGGTAATTGCCTTGGAGCTATTGTTGTTCCGTTGGGGATTCAAACAAACCACGTGGCAGAGGTTGAGGCAGTGCTAAATGTGGTGAAGCTAGCTAAAGATATGGGTTGTTCAAAATTATGGCTCGAAGGTGACTCCCTCAACATAATAAATTGTATCAAAGGGAATTTTGTGAGCTCCTGGACTATAGCTCATATAATAAACAAAATTAAAATGATTATCAGATTATTTGAGGAATGCCATGTCTCCCATATTTACTGTGAAGGTAATAAGTCGGCGGACAGGTTGGCAAATGAAGGTACTTAGAGTGACGTCATTAAAATATGGAGAGGGGAAGCAAATCTAAACGCTGAGATCATAAGTCTAATCACTTATGATAAAATTAATTACAATGAAGGGAGAATCACTTAAAATCATGATGACAAGGACAAAACTATTTTTGAGGAGGGCTGCATGTAAGGCGAAGTGTGGGATCATTATTTCAGTGTTAATGATTTACAGATTCTAGATTATTTTAAGTAATCAAAAAAATGATAGTAAGCAAATCAGTGAGATGAAGATTGTTGGTAAGAAGCCGAGCTATAAAAGAAGCAGAAAGTAAAAAAATGGGAGGAGGTCTGAGAAGAGAGGAGCCCTTCGACTATGAGAAATGGAGACAAGAGAGGAAAGTTTGGAAGAAGCTGAGAAAAGGAGGGGTCACTCAGTACATGGAAAAGCTTCACGACTACGACAAATAGGTAACTTCCTTGTTTGCTGAGGGCTGGGTTAGAGGAAAAGTCAATATATGGGGCAAATCTTTCCCCCTTTCTCTTTCCCTTATGGCTGAAATCACTGGCTTACCCCTGGAGGGAACTCATTTCCATAGAGGCAACCATAGGCTAGGTATTGAAGCTTTTAATCTCTTCCCGAAAACTGCTGATGAAAAAGCTCTCATGACTAAAGGAAAAGGGGATTATGTGGATATTACTAAGATTAAGGATTTTTGGGCTAAAATTTTGAAGGTCATGATTGAGTACTTTACGCTTGATGGGCGCTACTCCAAAATCTACAACTTGCATTTTGTTCTGGCTAATCACTTCAGGCACAATAAGAGGATTTCCTTTCCATACTTTCTTTTGAGTTCTCTGAACAGTAGCATAACGGAGCATAGGAAGAAAGTGAGCAATCCTATGTTGCATGAGGGTTTGATCCTCCTCATCGCTGACTATGCAAGGAATAATATCCCGGACCAAATTCCTAAAAGGGTCACTAGCAAAAGAAAGGAAACCAAAGAAGTTGATAGAAAGGATGAATCCAATAAAAAGAGGAAGAAAAACAAGAAAAAAATCTTCGACAATAGTGATAAAGATGGCAATAAAAGTAATGAGGAGAAAGAAATGGTCAGCGGAGATGACGCGAATGAAAATAGCCCTCTTTCTCAGGGAAAGGGAAGTGTTGAGGAAGAAAATGTGGAGGTGGATTCTAGTAATGAGGAGAGAGCCCAGGAATCTTGAAGAGAAAGAGTAGGAAGAGGACATGAACGACATTATGGAAGATGATAAGGAGGAAGAAGGAGGAAAAGAAGAGGAGAACCAAGAGGAAGAAAAAGAAGAGGAAGGAGCTGAAGAGGAGGAAGAGGATGCCCAGGACTCCCATGCTAAAGATGATAAGGAAGCCTCTCAGGATTTCCCTTATGAAGAAGAAAGAGCAAAAGATCATATTGATTCTGACATTGATAAGGACCCGACTAGCAAAGAGGATGGTAAACACCAAAAGGATGACACTTTGGGCCTTCTGGTGGGTCAGTCTGAAGTGGAAAAGGAGTCCAGTCAGAACCCCCTGTTGTTGATGAAAAAGAGGAACATATCGAAACTGATGTTGGTATGGACCAGGCTTCTATTGAGGAGGGAAATAGTCATAAGGAGGACACCTTAGGCCTCCTGATGGGTGCTCCTAATCTAGAAGAGGTCAACATAGTTGATGGTCAGGGCTCTATTCTGGATTGGATTAAGTGGGAGATGCAGGAGATGAAGTACCACCTTCAGGCTATCGAAAAAACTATGAATACTCTGACCACTAAGCTGGAGAAGCTAGAGAATAAGGTTCTGGATAAGCTAAAGAATAAAAATTGGAATGAGGATATAGCTGTTAAAGTCAACAAGATCGTCGACAACAAGGTTAAAGACATCAAGGTTAATAACAACAACAACAACAACATGATAAATGAGATCATGAATCATAGCAAAGAAGGACTTAGTGCTGTCGTCATGAACCTGAATATGCTGCAAAATTATCTGAAGAAAAGCGAGCTGGAAAAATGACCATAACAATTGATGATGATGCCGGGAATGCTAGTCCTGGAACGAGAACTAGAGGGTGCACTCAGAGGAAGATCCCTGAGAAGCCTAAGGAACTGAAGGACCTGAAAGATGCTACCCAAAAGATGGAGGACCTGAAGATGAAGGCAGAGAAAATGATAAAAAACAAATAATCTGGTCTGGTTGGCAGCTGGGTGTTGCTAGTAGTTTTGCTAGAAACTATTTTTCTTTTCTTTTGTTGTCATTTCTAGGGATGTTTCGGGTCTTGCTTTTGCCTTTCCAATAGGCGTTTCTTTTTTTCTGACTTTAATGCTATATCTTTATGATTTTCTGTAAATAGTTTCAGAATCCATTCAAAACTTGTTTTTACCTTACTCAAAAACTATAGTGCCAAGAGAAAATAAATCCCCCCATTAGAAAGAAATAAATTTGAGAGCAAAAACCCAATTCTAGTTTAAAAATGATACTCTTTGTTTAAAAATTCAGTCAATTATTTTGAGCAGTCAAAGGCATAAAAGTTAAAAGATGGAGAAATAATATATTCCCATAAATTAGAATCAACATTTTGTGTGTGAATGTTTTTTTTTATAAATATTTACTTCATTCTTGTTTTTCTGTAATTTCAGAACTCTTTATATATATATATATATATATATTTATGCTTGTTAATTAAAATACATTAGTTAAAATTTAAAATAATTTTTTTTTAAAAAAAATTAATTTAAAAAAAAAATGTAAATGGAAGTGGTTGAGGTGGGGGCCACCAAATTCCCCCACCCCTCCCAACGCATGGTACCACCCTTGGTGGCCGTGCGCATGGGGGACATGGTACCCTTGCGCAGTACCTGCTCTGCGTAGAGTACCATGCACAGAGTATGGTACTTGCTTTTTATTTGTTTAAAGAATTTTTGTTTTTTTTGTTTTATAAATTTAGTTAATTAAGTTTTAACTTATTTAAGATATAATAAATGTTTTAAATAAAGTTGTTAACTTTTTCACTTTTTAAAATATGGGTTTTATTTATTAATTTAATTTATTTATTTTATTAATGTAATTTAATTTTTAATTTCATTTATTAGATTAGTTTTATCTATTTACTTAGTTAATTAATTTGTTTATTAATTTGGTTTAATTAATTTGCTTTAGTTAAAGTTATTTTAAATTTATATCATATTAGAATTTATATAATTAATTTTAATTAATTTTAAATATTGGAAATGGATTATATTATTAAATTGATTAATAATATTTAAATTAGGCTTTATCTTTATTAATCATTATTTATTTAAATTCTAATATTTAAATAAAGATTTATGGTTATATTGTATTTTTGTTTTGAAAATTATGGCAAATGGATTTTTATGAAATAGACTATTAGCTTGTATGGTTATTTCTTTTCTAATTTCAGGTTTTGAAATTAAACTAAACCTTTTGTTTTATTAATGAATACGACTTATGTATATGTATATATGTTGATGAGGATGAATATATGTCATGCGTAGTGAGATAGGTTTAATTATATTCCTATTGGCAACATGGTTTAAAAGATGTTTTGTTTTACACTGAAATTGGGCATTTTTATTCTATTGATTTCATAGAACGTAAATAGGGAATATTCTTTCAGTAAGGCACTGTTACAATATTTATGATTAGATTCTCTTAGCTGATTTATGTAACTCTAGACTAGATTCAATGATGTTCAAAATGGTACTCTAAATGCTTATGGATTAGTTTTCAGTTATCTATGACGCAAATGTGTATTCTTCGTTCCTGGAGTGTCTTCTTTTGCCTATTGTGTTATCGGGCACTAGATAACTTAGGGGGAAGATAGAGGCCGGGGTATATGTCTGTTGTTCATGTTTTCAGTATTCTATTTTTTGATGTGCGAGTTTATTCTGATTATACCCCGACTTGACCATTTAGGCTCATGATGTTTTGTATTTTACTTATGGTGCCTTTGCAATCATTTTTAGTTCTCGCGTGTGAAACTAGATTTGGGATTACCTGGTTGTGTACCTGATTTGATCTGCGTGAGATCTGTGAGCCTAGGGTAGTTTACCTAGATATGTAGTAGGAGGTGGCTTGCAATAAGCGTCGGGGCCCACAAGTGGCTGTCAGGATCACTTATTGTTAAGTATCTATAATCAAGTGATAACTTAATATAACATTGAGAGATATGAAAATGAATCTAATAAGACATGTTTCCTCAACCATGCTTGAGCGTTAGTACAGACTAAGATGGGAATGAAGAAGATGACTAGCTGCCTTTAAAAAGCATGAGTTGGCATAGTCGATGGCTTCGTCTGTACGAGAGGTCATTGACACCGTGTATAGTCACTTAGGTGCCGAGATCCAAAGAGATTACCAGGACAAAACTCAAGGCTTAGACGTACATGATGACACCTTCCTATGCATAGTCTAGTTATCCTACATGTGTTGGTTGCCTCTAGATTAGTGAGTATTTCATATCATTATACTTATTCACCATGAGTTAGAGAGCTTTCAGGATCCTTTCCTTAGCTTGTTATGTTTGATGTTTGTTATCTGAGTGAGATCTGTTGTTATCTCCTCAGCACAATGCGAGTGGACCATTTAGGTTCACGAGGTCAGGTGGTAGTGATTCTTTTACCATTTGAGATTTCAACGTTCGTGTACCAGTGTTGGATGATCCCTGTGGCAGTTGTTCCTTCATGATCTTCTTTGATGGAGTTGAACTCTTCTTCTTCTTCTTCTTTGTGATCATGTTTCTTGTATCAATTTTTCAGAGATATCATGTGTACTTCTTTTTGGTTATTGTATTAGATACCTTATGACATGTGCAGTGGATGTAGATTTATGGATACCTTATGGTACCAGTTGTATTTATGTTATCTTATATGTGATGTTTCTTTTATCTTTCATTGTTTATATAAGTTTTATAATTATACCTAATCTATATT